>JABEVS010000527.1:0-37757 GCA_018290735.1 Coelastrella sp. MACC-549 | reverse complement strand
GAAATCCTGCCGGGGGGGGGGGGGGGGCTGGGGGGGGGGG
The DNA here is from genome assembly GCA_018290735.1 of Coelastrella sp. MACC-549. Classification (NCBI taxonomy): domain Eukaryota; kingdom Viridiplantae; phylum Chlorophyta; class Chlorophyceae; order Sphaeropleales; family Scenedesmaceae; genus Coelastrella; species Coelastrella sp. MACC-549. The sequence goes on along the minus strand of JABEVS010000527.1, from coordinate 37,717 downwards.
AAAACTGCTACTGGATCTGAGATCCGTAAATGTGTGGTCACAGGCCGCACGTTCTCGAAATTGAGGTGAAGGGTACCATGCGTCCCATGAGCCATTCGCTGGCTAGTGCCGGGAGGGGTTGGAGTCCCCCAATTATATTGGTATTGGTATAGAATGGACACCACCTAGAGATATTGTGTCTGAAGACTGCCTTGCAGCGCTGGACACGTGTGCAGCATCACACCGACACTTGTTGAATTCATGCAGTAAACATGTTGGTACACCACACACTCCATTGCAGATTGCTGTGCAGCAGGTATGCAAGGTATGTGCCCACAGACTGCTGTTGCGCGCAAGTGGCCCAGGCATATCTGGACCCACCTGGAGAGTACCCGAGCCTTTTCCATTAATCCAGTGTCTTGCCTTCACCTTCATGAGTATGTTTGCTGCTCCGCTATCATCTGTGCCTGTGCTTGGGTCTCCTCAGCAGCAATGAAAGTCAACAACATCCTGTCTTGCGTGTCGATTGGCACCAACAGCCAGGACCTGTCTCAGGACCGAATACATGATGAAGGACCCATGTCAGCCAGCTAATGTAACCAGCGATAGGTTATCCAGTGCATTAATCTAAAGCTGGATGACTCTGCCTATCTCGGCTTCGGACACTTCCTTGGTGAGGAAGTACTTGGTAACCCTGAGGCAGCCGTTCAGTAGGCTATATGTCACAGCTCATTCACCAGCTCATATATTATGGCTCAATCTCTTTTGCCCTGCAACTGGCAAACCTGGAACTTAGTACTGGCTGCAGGTGATGAAAGCCTTTAGTCAACTGAGTTGGTGGGATGGAAGGAAGAACGGACTGCTTGTATTTCAAGTATGCTGTTCATTGCTACTGAATGTGTGAATCACAAGTTGTGAGGGGCTGTCACACTGCAAGGCCGGCCCTGCAGGTTGCTTGCACATTGAACAGTGTAGGGAGCTTTGAATGCATCAAGCTGCCCCTGGTCCACCAGCATTATGAGTGCAGTGTACGCTAATGTTTGAGTACAGCCTCGTATTACCAATCAACACCAACAGCAGCTAGCCTAGCAACTTGCCACCGTTCTCACTGTGTCTGCTGCTGGCCCCACCTGCACCACTGATTGGTGGGCACAGCCCACTGGTAAAGTCACCGATCACGTAAAACAACATGTGCCTGCCTCAAGGCCTAGGCGCTGCATACGATGCTACAGCTGATGAGCGTTCGAGCAGAGTGGTGTTGAGAGTGCAATGACAGTGCACGTTCGCGTCCTGCTCACCTGGACTCTCTGCATACCTCAATGAAGCAGCCATGCAATGTTGCAATATCATAATCAAGTGTTATCAACTGCGACCGGTCGGAATGCGTAAGTTGAAAAGTCAGCAGTATGAAACCAAGTATTAGTTAATCAACGCTGCTGCGCTTTCCAGTGTGGCAATGTATTGATTCATTGACATGCTCTGTCAATCTGCCTGATTATGCTATTGATGAGCTGCTGCATGGGCCCATACAGATGAAGTGAAAGCAGCGGTTACTGACTTTAAAGCCCTCAGTTGCCTTGCAGGCATCTCAACCAATAGATACGTTTTACACGAACATTCTGGCATCGCAGATTTAGCATAGCCGAAGTGCTCGAGAGACAAAGTCATGATTGTCAACACTCTGGCTCAGCAGCGGGGAAACTCTTCCATCTTTCGCCCTGAGGCCACCTACCTCAAAGCAACCCGCAGAAGATACGTTGTAGCCTGGGCAGCAAAGCCGGCAATGTACTTTGATACGACAAGACCGCCTCAGAACAGTGAGGTATCAATAGTGGTACCCATGGAGCAGCCTTTGGCCCCTGTGCCAGCCACGCAGGGGGCCTTTGGGGTGGGAAAAGCCGGTGGCTTGGCAGCAGCTGTAATCGCAGTTGGCGTTGTCTTGAACAGGATCAAGAAGAGGTAAGTCAGCAGCTGCCAATCCAGCGCACATCATGCTTTGGATCAATATGGTCGCACCTTACCTTGCCCATCGACCTGGATTGCTCATGCATATCCAGGTCCGAGGACATGGGGTATTCCTATCATACTCCCGGACGTAATGACCCCTTCATGTCAGGCAAGTGCATCCTGTGCCTCAGCTGCTGTGACACTCGTGCAAGTTTGAGGCATCAGGCACCTATTACCTGCAGCTGTTTTGCTATACACCTGCAATAAACAGCTCCACAGCAGCAGATATCTGTTAAGTACCTCTTGGTGGCTTTGCGGCAATCAAGTCGCCTGTCTAACCCCTGACTGCACAGGGAGTGTAACAAACAGAGCTCAGCAGCCAGCTGCATGGCATGCCTGGTGCACTGTTATGAAAGAGCATGCTGGCATGTGCAGGTATCATGAAGCACGTCAACACAGTGCAGATGGAGGAGCTATCACCTGATATCATTGCAGCAGCACGCGCCCGGCGAAGCCGTGAGCGGTGAGTGCTACGGCCACAATGACAACAAAGACTTGTGAAAGGCTCTGGTCAAAGACCCCTGTGCAAATCCGCACCTGGTCTTCACCAGCTGTAGTCAGCAGCTGAAGAGCGTGCACATCATCATTGTGACGTCCTATGTGCACAACTTCGTATTATCTCTGCCACCTGCAGGGCTAACCACAAGCTAGACCTTGAGGAGATTGAGCTGCCTGAAAACCACCCATGGGCAACACGCAAGCCGGTAGGCACCATCCTCAGCGGATGCATGCCATAGCAGTGAATGATTGTGTGTTTGTTAAAGGGTTGCGTGTACATGATATGTATATGCAAATTGCCAATGCTAATGCACAGGTTCAGTGTCATGCAGTACTGTGTGGTGGCCCTAACACATATAATACATTGTTGAACTGCATACAATCCCTGTACTGTTGCAGATGAGTCAGGAGCAGGAGGCTGCCATCACGCAGCGCTTGCAGGTGCGGCCCCGTCCCAGCCAACGAGGGACAGGTGGCCCTGACCTACAGGCACGAGTCAGGCAGCAGAACAAGGAGCCGTAGGGAAGCTGTTTGAGGGCCTCTTCAGCCCATCCAGCAGTGCATGATCCCTGCTCTTTAACTGATCACAGGCAGCAAGACCGTTCTCAGCCATGGGAACGCTCTTTATAATGTCAGAGAGTCGCATTGTATTCACCAGCCGCCTATTTACCAGGTCAGGCTCAGACCACTGCCAAGAGGCCCTCAGCTAGCAGCCTCTGCAATGTTTAACCTTGGAAGCAGAATGAAGGTCACTGCGCACAAGGGGGACATGGGGATGAGGCTGCCCACCATCTTGGCCGCACTTCCAAAACTGAGCCATAATCCAATAAGCTGAAGCCAGTTGAGCACCCAGATGGTGTTGCATAGCGTGCAGCTCCTTGTCGGAGCATGAAGCCATGGTCAATCAGGATGAGCGCTACGGAGCGCTTCTGCTGAAATGGTACAGCTGGTTGCCTTCTTTGAGGTGGCATACAGGGCCTGCACAAGAAGGCCCTCATCTGACAAGAAGACCAAGTCTTGCAAGAGAGACTAAGCCATTGTAATCCTGGCACTGCAGTGGTGTCCTGACAGTGCATCACACTCTGACTTGTATATGCTTAAAGCCCTCTGCCATGGTGTGCCAGAAAGGAAGGAGACAAATTTCAACAACTGGCCACAAGGCCCTTGAGAAGATGAAGCATGGTAGCTCAGCCATGGCTTGGTGTGCCGTATAATGTTGCAGTGCATGCAGGGGGTTGTAGTACAGGTGTGCTGTCTCAGTTGAGCTTGTTGTGTGCGTCAACCTGCTGACGTCAGATGCCGTCCACATGGCCAATGAGCTTGCAATTTGCCCGTTACCGGGCGGGTTACACTCGTGTAACAGAGACTGAGCCCATGCAGCTGGCACCGATCTGACATGCAAGGGGGCAGCCGTCGTGTACTACAGTTGTTGGTAACGACTTGATTATTCCTTTTTGGTGAGCTTTTTGATCATCGCAAGTGGCAGCAAGGTTCCCACTGCAGAACCGTGTTGGCCCAATGCTGTTGCAGGAGGACCTGCAGCTTCTTGTGAGAAAGGGGTGATTATGGCATAATTACCTCAGGCTCTGAAGAGTGCGTGGTAATTGTGTACTCCGCCTAACTTCGGCTAGGAGCGTCATTGAAACCAGCAGATTAGCAGAGGCTACTCTTGCGATACTTTAAATCTCGGAATGATTCTATGGGTGACCAACCTGACTGCGTGCAAACTTTGCATTGAATGTGTCTGTTGTTTTGTGTCTTTCTGATTGAACCTTTATCACTGACTATCGCCAGGAAGGAAGGAAAGCCTTTCCGTCAGTGATTAACCTATCACTACTCCTTGACGCATCAAGAGAAAGGTATTTCTCTAGATAGTGAAACTTTCAAGTTGTAAGTTACACGAGTGTAACCCGCCCGTTAGCGAGCCAAGTACAGGCTCATTGGGCATAGCACAGTATTTGATCACAGTAGCGCTTTCTACTCCTTTTTACAGGTAATGATGTGACGTGGAAGGACAGCTCGGTGGACAGCCGGACAGCCGAGGCAGGCACAAGCATCACACCCGGGTGGCGCCCCCACGCATGTCAGTGCATTTGCCATTGCATCTCAACTTGTTTCATGGCTCAATTTCTTTTACAGTAGCTATACACATACAGCAAGCTCATTTGAGCCAGTTGTTCAACAACCGGGATTGGTAGATGGCATTCACATACGGTATACTCAGTATTATGGTAATATGATTAATGATGTCGTTTGTGTGGTTACGGATGGGACAATTGTAGTGCTGGTCATGTATGTAACAACACATATCATATCATGAGTCATGACTTGTGTTGTAATGTGTAGATCAGAGATCTCAGAAATAACGCATGTCAGCGCATTTGCCCTTGCATCTCAACTTGCTGCATGGCTCAATATCGTAGAAGAAATTCTACATAATTATCATACCATACCATACAACCTGGCTCGAGAGGGGCACCCCGGAGGAGCCAACATAGTCGCTCATGGGGGATTATCATGATGGCATTTGTGTCTTGCAACGTTGCATATGCACCCTGCTTCGCCTGCAGGCAAGTGCTCAGCACCGTGGCGGTACTACCGGCGGCAGGTGCCAGCATGCATGCAGCATTGCCAGCCTGGATTGAGTCCTGCCAGTCACTGCGGCTGAGCCAGCCACCCATTCAACTGGTTGCAAACTTGAAGCACAGATGCTTTCTTACACACACGTCACTTTGTTACCGCAATGAGTGCGGTATTGACTTATCTTTTCAAAGAGATTTGAGCCCATGCAACATCATGACATGATCTGGGTTTGAAAGTTACACGAGTAACTTTTGAAGACAGAAGGCCCCAGCTTAGAGTCTCTGCAATAGGAGCATATCCCGACCCGGGCCCCTTTGACAGCATGATCAGCATTATCATCTGCACAAGTTGTTGCATAAGCTGAACCTTCTTTTCACAGCTATCACGGCATGTAAGGGGTTACTCCAACAAATCAAGACATGTGCTGCTATGATTGCTGCTTTGGTGACATGCCTAAGCAGTGACTGTACTACATACAATAGCATGCCATGTAGATGTATCATTGCTGCTTGTATGCACAAGGCAGCAGCTTACCCCTACACTCCCCAAAACCAATTCCTGGCACACCCTGCATTCCTTCCCCACACCTGCCCCTGAACACCACCTCATCACCATCATGCAGGTAGGTTCGCTCAACAAGGCCGCCATCAGGCCCGCGCAGCTGCACCTTCTTCTTGCCCGCCCATGTCAGCTCCAGCAGGCAGCCCCGCTCCTGCTCCTGCGGCCCTGACACCGTACCACTGCCAAGCAGGTCACCTGAGGACAGGTTGCAGCCGCCTGCGGTGTGATGGGCGATCATCTGAGGGAAGGTCCAGTATCTGGACGGCAGCAGCAGCAAGGCAGTCGGCACAGGTGTCACAGCAATGGCAGAATTGCAAAGGAATGAGTTGAGGGTGTTCAAGGGAGCATCCACGGCCGGCACCCGTGATATGAACCTGCCTGTATATGATCAAAGGGATTAATGTCCCTTTAGGTATCACGTTTGCATATAGTGACTGCAGTGGCAAACAGACCTGTTTACGGCACAGAGGAGTCATTTTTGGCTTGTGCCTTCCAATTGCTTGCATCACCACAGGACTCAGGTGGCCCAGTACAGGGTTTATCTGCGCCAACACAGGGTTTCCGGGCTCAACTGCTGTTGATTATCGATGCCAGTCACTAATATTCTGTGCATACTACGGTACTCACAGGTGTTTCAGGTTTGTCCGTGTGACAGTCGTCTCAGTGCTGCTGCCGGCAGCTGTGATGTCTGCTGTAAGTGCAATGTCCCAAGTGTGCCTGCTGGTCTCTGTGAGGTACGGCAGCACCTGAGGCTCCTGCTGGCTGGCCTCGCACTTGAACGGCTCGAGAGCATCAGTAGTTACAATCCATGGGCTTAGCTGGGTGGCCTGCAGCAAGACACAGCAGCACAGTGTATTCATATCAGCAACATCCTGACACTCCTCAAAGACCCCCTTGTGTATCAGGGGATGGGTGATGGTGAGGAAAGTGCGTCAAGACACAGCATACCTTCAACCAGTGTATGGACGAGCACAGTACATCTGCAGATGCACAGAGAACCATTCACACGGCTACAAGAGCAGTCAGTTGATGTCAGGTCATGACATTTCGCTCACCCAGTTCTTGCCATTGAATGGTCCCAGAGGGGCCATCTCCCATTTCTGGATGTCACGTGCACTCCAGTCATTCAATAAAACCAGCCCAAAGATTGTTGCTGGTGCATCATCTACCTTTATAGGGCAGCCCAGCTCGTTGCCAGTGCCCATTATGCAGGCCTGTAGCAAACAACTGGAGTGCAGTGTTGCAGCACAGATGAGGATCACCGATCACATGATATCAGGGCACACAGCAGTGTATTCATAAGATGCTGCGAGAACCTCAAAGGAGCAGCCAGGATGATTTCAACATCCAGATGCAATGATGTCTGAACATGGCTTGTCAGGGAACCCTGAAGCTGAGCCCACCATTTCGAGTTCGAAGTCCACAGCTTGGCATGGTCCTTGTACAGGCAATGATGAATTTGATGGCAACATCTGACCCCTGGTCAGCAGGCAATAGGCTCAGACGCACGACATGCCCTGACTGCCAGACTAGCAACAACCCGGTCATTATGCCCAGCGTTGTAAACATGGACCACGTCATGCAGCCCCATCATGCAGGGCTGCAGATCTGATGGCCACCTGCACCACCCTTGGGTTGCAAGTGGCTGTGAGGGAACACTTCTGCTGCACCAAGCTTCAGTGCTCAATAACTGTGTCGCTGCTTCCCAGTTCGGATACACGGCACTGATTGTGCTCTCGCAATTGTACTCATTGAGTCCTGTGCAGCACCTACCAGGGCCTGTGAACTCCCCTGCCTGATGCCACGATGGAGGAACACCGACCATGGTAGCCCACGGGAAGGTGCAGCCTGTCAGGAAACCATGAACACGAAGTTGCTTCCCCTCAGAACAATGGGTTGGTTACCAGATGATTCCGAAGCTGTCAATCACATAGCTAGCATAGGCAATGAGTCGAGTCGGCTGCAAAGAGTAACTTTAGCTTGAGTTCAGCAGAGCTTTTGACGCTTCCCTTTATCAATACCATGGCAAGTTGGGTCGTATTACTTCGTGTTCAGGATATGATGCTGGTGAGACTCTTGGCCTTGCCAAGTTGAAGCAACAGGGCTCACCAGTTTGGTGCCAAAGCAGCAGCAGGATCTCTGAACATGCTTCCACAGTTGACTGCATGATGTTTAGAAGTGTAGAAGTCCGTGTAATCTCCAATACGAGCAGGCAGCTCCATCACCACGTCAGACTGCACATGAGAGTGTTCTTGTAGTGTCACAATCACACCGGTTCAGCATCAACTGCATCTCTGCGTGTGGCTTTGTTGCATGCATACCTCATGCCCTGACCTTGTCAAAGGTGTCACAAGCAACCGCACACCGTTGTCATCACAATTAGTTACCTGTGGTATGATGACTGCCTGCCTGAGAGCACAGTTGTCCCTGAGTTGCCCCTCAGCTGAGCTCAGCAACCTGGTCAGGGTGCTCCGAGCTTCCTGCCATGCTGGCTTGCCAAGCGACATGAACTCATTGAGTGTAACCTGCGACAGCCAGAAGGGTTGCAGCATGGTCCATTCTGTCCAGGCGTGCAATGTGGTGGCATTGTGAGTGTGTGGGGCAAGGTGTGTGGGATTGGGGGCAACATCACAAGTGGCGGTTGAATGTTCTCAGCAGCGCGGCAGTCGCGAAGCGGCTGGGCGTCATGGTGTCATGCGCTGAAAGATCCTACAATGCTTACTGTGCTGCAGTTACTCTCTGCATAGGCAGCTGTCAAGAATGCAGCGAAGCACCTGTGTGAAGCAGTTGGTCTTGCTGAGAATAGGCCCTGAGAACAAACCAGCCTCCTGAAGCTGGCCTAAATCAACTACATGATCACCCAAAGCAACACATAATCGGACTTCAGCTGTGTCAGAGCGCAGCCTACAGACCCCATAAGGAAGGTTGTTCAAAGGGAAATCACTTTCCGGTGCAACAGGAAGGAATGACTCCATATCTGCCATCAATCGCTGATTTATTTGTTTGCGTTGCGATACATATGCAGCGGCATACAAAATCTAGCACAACATAGTCCTCTGTGTCGGGAAACTGCAGTAACATCATGCATCATGCATGTTACATTGCACACTTTCCTCTGACAGACTTGCCAAGATCAGCACTAAGCCATGCTGCTGTGTTGCTGATTTTTTTGGTTGCTGCTGAGCCGTTTGCTGGCGCCGCTGCAACTTGCACTGCGGACCCCACAGGTTGCCTACCGTACATATGTATTGGACATGTCGTATGTAGCACTTAAGGCTCATTTGCTGCAACGGAGAACAACATTGACTGTTTGACAGGGGTTGCATTCAACTGGATTCTGCATGTATCACTGCTTTGCTGCCTTGTGTGTTCTGCTGCTTTCTTCACCATCAGCCAGTGCAAACAGCTTATTGTGGTTATTTCAGATGTGAACAAGACAGATGCGAAGAAGTTCTTGTTTGATCTGCCAACTGCGATAATATACCAATACCAATACAATTGGGGGACTACAACCCCTCCCGGCACTAGCCAGCGAATGGCTCATGGGACGCATGGTACCCTTCACTTCAAACACGAGAACGTGCGGCCTCTGACCACACGTTTATAGATCTCAGATCCAGTAGCAGTTCACCCCCCTGCGTAGCCCCCCGCCAGGATTCGAACCTGGGTCTCCAGCCTATCGGGCCGGTATGCTACCACTACTTGTGGTGTAGTACATCACAATAAGTTCTCAATCGCTGCACCTCACCGTTGATTACCATGTTATGTTGCACTGCCGCATCACAAGTCACCAAGTCAAGTGAGTGTGGATAGTAGGGCCAGTGGTCAGCCGACAAAAGGTCGGTGATGCACAGGCTTGGTGTGTATGAGCATGACTCTGTGTGGTCATTGCTGGCGGATATACAGGTCGCACTCAGTTGCTTACATGCCTGTGCCAGACCAATGTGCTGCTTGTGATGACATGTGCCTTCCATGCTGAAGCTTGCTTGGAATACATGTTGCATCTGTCTGTGCACATACTTGATGCCTGCAATTGGAGGAAGGTTGCTGGGGTGTGGGGATTGGGTAGGCCAAATACCCACTGGTCATTGCAGTCTGCATGGCTGGATGGTGGATTGTTGGTGGATTGTTGGACAGTGTTGTCCTAGCTGGGTGTGAGACAGTGAGTGTCATTGGTCAACCTGGTTGACCTTTGGCCGGGGCAGTACCGGCCTGACAGTACTGAGACCTGAGCAGCAGAGCTGGCTGGTCATCAAGAGACCATACCCTTGTAACAGACACAAAACAAAACCTGGTGTTGGGTTGGCGGAGAAGTTTTCGGGTGGTGCGGAATTTTCCACATACCTCCTTGGTGTACTTCCGTCCCTTGTGCTGGGCTGTCTCTCTGGGCCCCGGTTGGGAAGATGACCTTGCGAAGGGCTAGTGGTTTCTCCAATAAGCCTCTCAGGTGGCGCTAATCGCACATGCTTGATGGGCACGGGAAAATGGGAACCTACCTGACTCCAGCAGTCTGCGGGGCTTAAGAGGCCAGAGCACTGGCCCGGCGTGTGTTCAAACCAAAAAAAAAAAGCTGCTTGTGATGACATGTGCCTTCCATGCTGAAGCTTGCTTGGCATACATGTTGCATCTGTCTGTGCACATACTTGATGCCTGCAATTGGAGGAAGTGTCGACAGAAGGTTGCTGGGGTGTGGGGATTGGGTAGGCCAAATACCCGCTGGTCATTGCAGTCTGCATGGCTGGATGGTGGATTGTTGGACAGTGTTGTCTAGCTGGGTGTGAGACAGTGAGTGTCATTGGTCAATTTGGTTGACCTTTGTCCGGGGCAGTACTGGCCTGACAGTACTGAGACCTGGGCAGCAGAGCTGGCTGGTCATCAGGAGACCACCCCCTTGTAACAGACACAAAACAAAACCTGCAGCCAGGTTGGGTTGTGACTGTTGCTACTGCATCGACAGCTGTACGCTGTGTACGTCTATCGCAAACATGCAACTTACAACCACAGAGTTGCAGTATTGATGAGTCAATCGCCAGTTGTCTGTGCACCACACTGCATTGGCAGAGCTGTCCCAGTAACTGTCAAAGTTTACCAGGTAAATAATGATTAATCGTCCTGCAAGTGTTCATGCTGGACAAAGGGGCCGCGGAATAGAGGTTGTGCAAAGGTTGAAGGAGAGAGATAAAAGAGAGAGTGGCAGAGAGGCCATGCGGACTGCCGGCCTTGCAGTGTGAGTGTTACAGTGAGGCTCTGTGCAACCAGTCTAGTCAGTCAGCCTTGTGGGCCGTCCAGTGCTCAGCACACTCCGTGGTTACCAGCCATATGGAACAGACAGTGCCATGCTTGGCTCATCATAAAGCTACCAACTCGTTCTTAACCGCCGTTTCACGCTCTGCTGCTGCTTGCATGGCTGCCAGGAATTCACAGCAGCTGCATGGGAACGGAAGGCCTTCCGATGTAGCATGTGCCAAGAAAGGCAGCTTTCGCAGTGACCTTCCACTGGAGCCCTCACATGCTCCGACTACCTGCCACAATGCTCTGCTGAGAATTTGTGCCTCTGCTGCCGTTTTCTGCTCGTCTTGGCTCAGGGTGTTGCCAGATGATGCCAGGCTGGTTGCTGTGCCCTGGCTGGTAGGTAGCAAGCACAGCTCTTTGTAGGGTATCAGCTGCTTGGGCGAGCTCAGCCCTGGCCAAAGCATTTTAGCAACATGACATGATTGTAACACTGGATGTGAGGGCATTGAATACGTTATTCAACGCACTGAATGGCTGGCAGCATGGCATACTCTAGATGCCAGCAAGTAGGGGGTTGCTGGATGTTTGTGCTTCTGCTGTATGCTTGTTACCAATGTCCCAGACAGCAATCCTGTGTAATTGAGTCCTGTGTAATTGAATGTCCCACTGTCTCACATGTGCTTATGCACGCTGTCCAAACGCGGGTGCTGACAAGGCTTCATGCCAACGTCTGTATTCAAACGGAAGGCACATGCAAGCTCTGATGTTTGCCCGCCAACACTGCGCCAGATTCTACCTGCTATCACTCCTGCACGGGCCAGCTCCAGTACACCTGTCCGTAGAATCTCATACCGTGCCGCTTCTGAAGGAGGCCCTAAGTATGCCTGCACACAAAAACAACTTGGTTTGGCATAGCTATGCGCCTGAGGCACAATACCTGCTTGGTGTAACTTGGAGCCAGGCTAACCAATGCCAACTTGGCACCATATTTTACGCTTGGCTCAGATGGCAACTATGATGATCTGCTTGGAGGGCCCCACGCCTGGACGCTGTTTGCACAACTACGAGATACCTGATATTTAGAGGGTTCCCTCTCTAACACACAGCACGACAGACCTACTGCAAAAACCAACTGCTTGGTATTGCTGAGCAGTTGCTCACCTTGCACTTACCTTGATGTCTGCTCTGTCAACAAATGCCAAATCAATTGCTTCTGTAATGTTGCTTGTTGTGAGCACCATGACATTTGGGAAACGTCTGAGCTGGTCCAGCTGGGTGAGCAGGGCATTCACAGCCCTGATGGCATCAGACGGCTCATTGCCTCCCGCAGCAGCCTGGCCACAGTGTGCAAGCCAGCAGCATTCACCTGAGGAAATGACATGCCTGATTTATGCTGGGATTCAGGCATTGTAGATGTTGGCAGGCCTTGCTGACATATGGTGCATACTCTTGGGGTGAAGATGGGCAAGTGCCCTTTCTCAGCATTGGTACGCTGAAATACTTTCGGGCGTCACCACTCTACTGTCTTGAACAATAGCATTACATGGGCCATTTGCAGACTTGCATAGCCTGTGGAAGTCTCTTATCTCCTCTGAATCGTCACCCTCACCTTCCTTGCTGCTGTGAGGCTCTCTACCTCATCAATCAGTACAAAGACCAAGGCATGTGGCTCCTCAACAAGCTCCGTGATGGCCTGAAAGAGCTTGCTGACAAGCTTGCCACTCTCACTGAACCACTTGCTGAACAGGCTGTGAGCATTCACCTCAACCAGCTGGCTGGTAGTATATCTAGATGTGCAGGCACAGATAGGATAGGTAATCACGCTCTCAGCATGCAGGTACAGGGTTGGGGCAATCAGGACCTGCACATGCCTGACCTGCACGGGCCATGTGGTAAGCTCAGGCAGGGGGGATGCAAATGCCTAAACACTGCGAACCATCACATGCTGATGGCAGTTAAACCAGATGCAATATCTGACAAGCAAGGACTCACACCTTTGATTGAAACGCACTGACAGTTTCTGTGCTAGCGCTTTGCAGAGGGATGTTTTGCCAGTGCCTGGAGGCCCATGTAGCAGCACAACCCTGCAAGCAATGTGGTTAAACATGATTCCTTTAGCTGTGCTACTTCTCACTACTCTGTGCATGCTTGGAAAACTTGAGCTCAAATTCACTTTTCACATGAGGGGTGTGCGTATGTATGTAAACAAGGCATCTGCTTGCTGAGACGCTGACAACACTGACAGTTAGACCATAGGCATCTCACAGCAACATATCCCTACCTGTTCCAGCTGATGAGTTGGCTGTTAACCCCAAGATCTGAGAACAGCAGTGCTGTGCTGGCATACTGCAGCAGCCTCCGCTTGATGGCGGTCTCATAATAAAGTGCATCCCATTGTCCCTCAAAGTCGGCTGCTGGTAGCTGCCACTCCTTGTATGACACTACACCGTCTTCCCCTCCATCATCGTCCTCACCACCCTCCTCACTCAACTGCAGGCTCATACGGTTGTGTGAGGCACCAGGCAGCATAAACAAACATGGATGAGAAATTGTCTGGTTGCAGGACATACCTCAATGCAGCAGCACAGCTGGCAGGCCTGCAGTAGACTGTGGTGGCCATCTGGCAGCTACTGCTTTCAGAGTCAGACTATGGTGTATGGTAAAAGCAAGCGGAAGGGAGGAGTTGAGAATTAGTATTTGTTGGCAGCAGGGCAGCTCATGTAATTTCTTTTCTGCAGTTGCCTCTGTACCTGGTAGACGTACACGTGAGGCCGTACTTGGAAGCTGAAGAGCACACTTGTGCCTCGTGCCATCACTTCAGCTTCTGCAAAAGGCAGCACTACCAGACACTGATTACAGTGGCCAGAGCTCTAATTGCATCTCTGCATAGAAGCAAGGCAGTCAGCTAATGGCTGCGCAAACCCTGCAGCTTACGACCCAGTTGGACCTGCATCATTGCTGGATCGTCAGTGCTAAAACAAGTGTGAAACTGCATCCTGCATCATGCTCACCCAAGTCCGTCCACTTGATGGTATCGACATGTGCATTCAGCATCGGGTCATCGCGACCGATGGTGTCCCACAGGCTACAGTCATGGAGCCAGATGTTTTTGTCTTGCAGGCGACTGCAGTGGTCAGAACAAGGTGCAGATTAGAGACATGCCTTGGATACCTGCTTGCAGTTTCAAGTGTAAGCTTGTCAGAGGGTGTGCTTCAGATACTATACTGATTGGTGTACTATTGCCTCTCACCAATGTAGCCATGGCTCTGGCAAAGCTGTACTGGCTGGACGCATTAGGGCTCCTTTGTGCAGGCTTTACTACAAAGTGCCTACAGATACTCTGTGTTGACGACTCACGTTGCTACAAGTGTCCTAATATCTGCAGGATGGGCGTTGCTGGTGCTCTTCAAGCAGACTTCCACTGCATTGGCAGTTGGCTGCAATAAGTTGCACAGTCCACCTGCAGACTCAGCTCACTACACACACCTGCTATACAGCTCGCCTACCATGTAAATCGTGCTTGTCACCATCGTCGCACTTCATGTTGAGATCGCTATGGCCATTAGGGTGATCAGTGTCCCATGTCATACTGCAAGAGGCTAGATGACTCAATTGACGGGCCACTGTGCTAGAGCATGTTGCCAAACAGATACACCTGACAGCTGCTGATCGACAGACAATCAGGGCGCAGACGTTTCTATCAAGCCAAAGGCACGTCTGCACTCAGCTGTACTGGTGGCTTCACAGAACACCGAGTAACAACTCGCACTGCCGTAGTTGACATTCAAAAAGCACATACTAATCAAAGGCGGAGCAAGCAAGAGACTGTAAACCGGATTCAAAGCTTGATTCGCGGCGAATTTGAACCAACTAGCAGTACCCGCTCAACCCGCGTCACGCGGGTTGTATTGGAAACAGCTAAGTGCGAAATGGCCTCTGGGCCGATGAGCCTGTAGATCATATCCCCAACTGGGTTCTTGGCCTGCTAAGTCTGCAGCTGGTGATGGTGCCACAGTGCATTGGTAAACTGCAGTAGTAGTAGTAGTAGTAGTAGGTGGAAAAAGTGATTTAGCATTGTAGCCTTTTATGGAACATGCTGTGAAAAAGTGATATAGCCAATGCAATATGTTTGCTGGCATGGTGAATCAAAATAGATTACGTGTGCAGTACCGTACACTTTATATGCGTACAGACAGCACTTGATACAGCAATTGAGCTATGAGCCCATTCGTCTTAAAATGGTAACCACATAGGGCCCTCCGGGTCCTTGCCCAGAGACTTGTGACCCGTAAAAGTAGCTGCAAGCTGCATGGCATGCAGTGCTCCTATCGTGGGCTCCTTCAACTTGCCACCTGCCCCCGCTTCACATGCCCATCATGGCCCATACAGGGGCCTGGCTCATATTATTGAAGACCCGGGTTGGGCCCGATGACAACCGCTGTAGTTGCTGTCCTGTGTAGAGTATTGCTGTGGTCGCTGGTCATGGACAGGCATGAAAACAGTCCCCGCGCAAGCTGTGTACACATGTCCTCACTCTGTAGCCGGTGGGTCCAGCAGCTGGAGCTCTCGCTGCTCTCTGCTGTTCGAGGGCGGCATGCACTGCACCCAACCTTCGGCAAGGCGTTTGCAGCTCGTGCTGACAATATGCAGCAGCTGCCGGCATGAATGTTCTGCTGCTTCTCTGCTGCACGCCAGAAGCACTGCTTGCAGCAGCACACGTCCGTCTCTGGACACTACCTGACATCGCTGCTGGTGTGACCGTTGACAGCAGAAGGCAGTTGAATGCACCGTATGTAGCATGCATGCCTTGATCTTGGTGCAAAAAGCAGTTGATGTATCAGTGTGGTACGTGTGGGATGTTTTGCGGGGACCGGGCCTGCTTGTGAGCAGCGAACAGCAGAATTTTGTCCAGCATCGTTGTTAAGCATGCTCGCATAAGCAGCCCCTGCCCTTCAACTGCATGCCCAGAATCATCATTTCAATTTGCAGATTTCAATCAACATGAACAAAGGTCCGTGGCTGCCACGGGCAAACCGCTGCTCTGCACTGTGCGCCATCCATTGTTGAGCGCAGGTGGGCACAGGCGAGACTTGCCGATCAGGCGCTGAAAAGCCCGTCACAGGGGTTTCTAAACATGCGGCTTTTGTTTCTGCAGTTATTTTCTGCGTTGGATGCTTCCTTCCTGCACTTTCGTGCCAACTGTCACCTCTCGCGGGTTCCTGGCTCGGGTCTGTCGCCCTTTATATATGTAGATGGTTATTCATGCGGCAGCAAGTTCTGCATTGGTATGCCATATCGGAGCTTCAATGACCACGTGATTGCTACATGGACTATACAATGTGCAGTTGTTAGGACTATTGGCACCTGGATCATACATGAGGGACCCTCGTTGAGGGTGCTGTATGCCATCGGCAGCTCACAAGCAGTGCAAGTCTCCGTCAGCAGATCTGAAGGCTGCCAACATGCTCAAAGGCGCTGCTAGCGCGTTTGACGTGTCTACTACGGTGTCTGGGCTCAGCCTAGATCGCTACGTGCAGATGTACAAGGCACTGAACAACACAAGTCCAGTGAACGAGTGCTGCTTCAAGGTGCAGGATCTGCGACAGGTAGGCAACAGCAGCATCCATCAGGGCTATGTTGCAGAGATGTAGCTGATGTGCCAACCAGTGAGAACAGAGGGGTTGAAGCTTTTTGCAGAAATACTATCTGCTCTTTAATGCGCTGCAGCTGCTTTGCATCCATGGACTGTCTGCCACCAAGCTCAACCGCACCGACCTCTTGCAAGCATTACAAGGCAAGCCGCTGGTCAACCCCTTCAGCCACTCTGTTGAGACTACTGATGTAGAGCAACAACCCTTAACAACTGCAGCAGATGGTTCCAACCAGGTGCAAGCGAACAGCAATACAACAGGCCATGTGGAACTCACCGGGGCTGATCTCAGCGTCACTGGCTGGGTTGAAACCGGTGCAGAGATCCTCATTCAGCCTATACACCAGCTGCAGGTGGACTTGCTGGGAGTCCTCAGTGAAGTGGTCAGTGTCTATGACCGCACTACAGCATCAGGGCTTGCAGAAGCAGGGGCAGCTCTACCATTTGCTGTTCAGAAGCATCAACAGCATGCAAGTGTAGCTGGTATTCTGCAGAACGGCCATCAAAGAGACCAAGTTAAGGACAAAGGCACCAGTGATGCAAGGGTTACTCCCCCGGCAGTGCCCATGCAGCAGCTGCCGAGTCCTGCTGCTGGAGATGGACTGCATGCAGGTGATGGGTGGAGGACAGCAAAGAGAGCCAGAAAATCTGCCATCAGCCCGCTCTTGCAGCATCAGCCACCCACTTTCACAGACTCAGGACCCCTGCAAGCAGCCACTACTGGTCCACCAATCACAGTGCTGCAGCACAGGTTTGCAGCAGTTGCAGCCCCAGCAGCAGTGGTGACCGCCCTGCAGAGCCAAGCAACCAGCTCTTATGGCAGGGAGGGATCCCCTCAATTGGTACAGAAACAGCAGGATACCCTGCAGCCTGAACCAGCACTCCAAGACTTGGTTCATGCACCTGGCTACCCAGATGTGCTCACACACGTGGATTTGCATGCACACAGCCAGTCACAAGGGCACCAGCAGCAGGCAGTAGAGCAGGCTGGAAGTGCTGATGAAGCAAGAGATGGTCATGCAGCACATCTTGCTGACAACACAACTGCACCAGAAGCAGCCAACCTTCTATTGGAATACCTGCGGCAGGCAGACCTTCATGTTGCCCCAGCAGAATGGCCTCTGCTTCACACCCACAGATTGTTGAAGCAGTTGCAGTTGTTTGCAGCAACTGGAGCAACAGCATCTCAGGAAGCACTTATTGCTGGCACTGCAGCAGCAAACACCCTTGGCAGCTCACACAACTGGGATACTGATAGACTGTTGGGCCGTCATGTTGGGTTTGTTCTGACAGAGGAGATGTTTGTAGCTGGACCCAAAACCACACAACTTGCACTGCCTGCCGGAGTGTATCAGGTACGCACTCAGTGCTCAGAACAGCGACATCTCCTATTGCTCAGAGATTGGCTTTCGTCACTATCGGCCCCCATGCATGGCAGCAAGGCTAGCTGGCATACAGCCGTGTTTGCTCCCTGCATGCCAAGGGTTGCACTTGTGAAGACCGCTGCATCTAAGGCATGGAAGCTATACTTGGCCTGCATATGATCGTTTCTGGCCATGATGAGACCTGTTAGGGTAGAGTGACGCCGCCCTAGATGCCACTGTGAGCACTGGTATTATGTGCCAAACTTACAGGGCCGAATCATCAAGTACCTGGGTTCTGCCTGCCGGCCTGAGCTGTGTGACCCGTCATGCCCAGGACGCCACCAACACTACAGAGCAAGGGTACTGCCACCACAAGTTCCCGACCGTAATCATGTGGAGCTGCTGGAGGCTGAGGACGTGGCAGCCAGTATAGCTCGGGCACATGCAGCCGCCAGTGGCAGGCCTGTGCTGCTGATCCTTGATCTTCATCCCGACTTCAGGTGTGCCTCTTTGAGCAGCATGCTCAGGCTGGAGGCAGAAAAGCTGCAGGTGCGCGTCTGTGGACGCTTTGTGGCTACATCACTGGCATGATGGCTGCATGATGCGGGGTAGCGTGCTGCCCATGACCACAATCCACCAGCATGACCTCTCAGCTGTTCCGAACAGCATTGTGCCAGCTGGCTACCTAATGCAAGGAGCATGCCTGGTAGCGCATAAGCGCGTTGATCAGGAAACACCAGCCGCTTTATGACCAGCTAAGCACTGCTCCAAGATGATGGTCAAAACCTCCCATAGGTGAGTTGCCTGGCAGTTGAGGCGCATCTTATCACCTCTGGTTATTCACCTGGCTGCGTGGCTGCTGCATGCGACGTACATCTGTGCAGGATGCGTGGATCTTGTTGAGGGGTGAAGACTCTTCAAGCAGCTGACCTGAGGCGCACTTGCGCATGCATGCTTGAGAAGGGACACTACTTGTGCGCACACACATACACAATGTTGCATAGCCTCATAGTCTCAATAGTGCGCACACTTTTGGTTGGCTAACAGATCAAAACATATGTAAAGTGGTCAGATGGCCAGCAGAAGATGCATGAACAGAGAGCACCAGGAGAACATAGCAGTGACACATGGCGCAAGGATGTATACGAGTGCACTGTGCAGTGGTTGCAACATGATAACAAAGATTGACTTATGCAACATGATGGGATGCGCTGGCACATGAGCTGCCATGCAGAGGCGGTGCCACGCAAATAATGCTTTGCCTTTGCTGCTGCCCAAGCCTCCGAGGTTGAGTCAGTTTTCTCTTACACCACAGTATCACCTGTAAAAGGGTAGACATCTTGCCAGCTGCATTTGCACACGAGAAGCACATTGCATACAACCTGCGTGCCACTGAAATGGCTTGCCGAGATGCTCGTGAAGGCCGTTAGACAGGGATTCTCTCTTTCGTCCAGCCGCCATGGCGTGACACTCGAGTGTCATGAGCTCATCAGGCTGACAGCACCGGACCGGGAGGAAACTGCCCCGGCAGCCGTTCTGATGTTCTGATGCTATCAACGACACCAAGCAGGGGTCATGATTGTAGAAGATAGGGTTACATTCTGTTACCCCTGGTACCAAGCGTTACCCATGCGACACCATCAAACACCAATCATCAGCGTCCACCCCATTATACAAGAACCCAATAAGACACCCTGAACCATTTTGAGGTCTTGCAGACACTTGCGCCCTTCAGGCCACAGCTCCAAAGAAGAAGAAGAAGAATTACCATTTCCGGCCGCAAGGCCCTTGGGAATATGTATTTGGTGGCTCGGCCACACCGGCACACCAAGATTAAACCACCCTCAGGGGCGCCTTCAAGGCACAAAAGCCCACTCAGTGGGGGTGGTATTTTGGCAACTCACGCCATGATAACACCCAGCAAAACTCCAACACCGGCGAGACACAACCGAGCATGGAAGGCTGCAAAATCAAAACTGGCAGCAGCCTGCCAGTTGATGCATCATGTGGCAGAAACACTGTATCACAACATGACACGGTATATGAGACGGTATCATGCCAGAACTCACTGATAAACACGGGCACTGCCGGACCTCAAACAAAAGGCCACAGCTCCAAAGCGCACACAGACAACATAACACCGCCAACGAATGCCAGCACATAATCCAACTGCTCCAACGTATCCACAAATGGCTTGAAGACAAACAAAGCCACAAGCGCCCCCAAAGGCTCACTCAGACCTGATGCTGCTGCAAGCTCAATGGCTTTGAGCTTGCTGTTGGTTGCCGCATACACAGGTACAGCAATAACCAGACCCTCTGGTATATTGTCAATAGCTATAGCCAAGGCCATGAGCCTGCCAAATCCTGTGTAGGCAGAAAGCTACTGCAAAACCCTCTGGCAGGTTGTGCATGGTCATGGTGACTGCCATCAACAGCCCTAATGGTAGCAAACCTGAATGATAAGCCTTCTGTTCTTGTCCACTGGTGGCAGCAGCCTGGACGCGTTTGTTGCTGAGTCTGTCACTGTGTCTGCATTTTCTTGCAATTCTACTGCCAGTGAAATGCATATGAGGGTGTTGTAATTTTTTGTCACTTAATGATGTCTTCTGCTGCTGCGTTGACACTGGATTTGACTCACTGTAGATCCCATATGCGGATTTGGTATGCTGTGACAAGCAGCTTAAACTGTCAAAACCGATGTTGGGTGCTGCCACATGCACAGTTGTGTTGTGTCTTGGGCTGTTACCAGTACTTGTCCCAGTTGCAGCACCTGCCAGCACTGCTGGCTTTTCGATTTTGCCTCCAGAAGCTGCATAGCGCAATCAGCACAGGCTTCAATACTCATCTGAGGCTGCAGACACAGTGTGTCATGGGCCAAAGCACAGGAAGATTTCCTTGCTGGTTAGCTACCAAGGCCCCACAGCTGTGCATGGAAGTGCTGTCTACTTCCTAGGCACACTTACAGGTTCTCAATTGAGGTTCAGCTCCCAGACACAAGACTGCATGGGGCTCCACCTGCATCACACACAGCCTGGTCATCCAACGTGTTCAACACTGAAGGGCCAAGGACGCACCCCGATATATTCGTGGCAGCCACAGAACCTTTGCAGTGACACTACATTGGTTTTAGGATACCTGTCCATACACACCTGAATCGTTCCAACAAGCCTACACAATCAGGTCCAGGCTCATCAGCACCATCTGCTAGGTGGGGTGCTTCAGGTGGCTTGGGCAGCAACGATTTCAGCAGTGCAAGACAAGTGCTCTTGCAGCTACTGCTGCTGTCACTCCCAGCCAGCTTCCTTGCTTTGCCGCCTTGTGCCACCACAACTCAGCACATGACACAGTGGCCATCACACCAATGGCTGCGCAACAGCAACAAGGTCTGCAACTGCTCATTAACCTGATGCAGCTGCATGGCGCTAGTGCAGCTGCCTCCCGGCTTGGTACTGCTGTTGCTGGTGGCTGGGCAACGTGCTGACAGGGGCGCAAGTTGCTGCAAGGGCTGTGTGTTGCGTCTTGAGCTGAATCCCATCAGCTGTTCAGGTGGGGGCAGCTCACCTGTTCCCAGCAGGAAGGCCAGCGTCGACTCATCAGGTGTGCGAGTAACCTGCAGCACGTGACAGTACTTGGGAAATATACCACCTCTTGCTGACTGAGGCTGACAGCAGCATGATAGATCGCAGATGCCGCACACAGAATCAAGATAGTGCTTGCGCTTATAAGCATTGACAAAAGGCTTCTGGCCGCTCAACATATTGATGGCAGGATATTCATGACTGAGACGGTGAGCGTTGATGTACTGCGCTGCACTGGTTGATACCACACTATACACAAACATCCGTCATACATCATCAGCTTGAACTCACCGCTATCACAGCCCCTATACTGGTTGAGAGACCAGCAATTGCTGACAGCAGCAAAGGCCACCAGATGCCTTCCTGCACCATCACTAGCTAGCACACTACAGCCACAGAGCACACTTGCTTTCTCCTCGGAGTAAAGCAACAGAGCATTACTTCAAATCTGCTGTTGGCTGCCATGGCCACTGTGTTGTCTCACAGCTGCATCATCAACACGTGTTGAGTCGTGTCCTGTAGTCGCGAAAAATTCTGGAAGGCAGACAAGTCGATCAGCGTACACTTCAACTATCTCTGCAAGGGGTTTGCAGTGGGTCAGTGGACTGGCTGTACTTGAGCGCAGAAAGAGCCGTCTTCGGGCAGTATAGACTTGGATATGAGACACTGATCGGCGTTATCTGTCCCTCATCACTGATGATGATTCAGCGCGCACAGTTACAGTTACGTGTGTCACAATCAGAGTCTGCTTTGACAAACAGCTGCAAGTGTATCACAAGGTTAAACCTGGCTCAGTGCAGCTGATTAGCAAAGGGACGATCGGAAAATGCCTGTATGGCACACTAGGGGCAGTGAGGTTGCAGCCATGTTACGGAGTACTGTGAAGACTCCATCGGCGCTCAACTGGCTGAAGCGCCTGCTCAGTGGAGGCCAGATATCCCTGCCTCTGTCAGTGCTTCACAAGTTGACAGAGGCAGAGTGTGTCCACGTGCAAAAGGTCAGATTACACTCCGTTGCGAGAGCAGTTGCTATTGACCCAAGTGTCTTACTCAGGGTTGCATTGAAGATCCATCTGCCAACTTATCAGCATTTGATGTGCTTACTCGCAGTTCACCAATCAGGGCAGGGGTTTGGTTGCTGCCAAGGACATTGCCTATGGGCAGGTGCTGTTCACTGAGGAGCCATTTGTGTGCTGCCCAGCCATCAACAACAGAAACAAGGTACAATTTCGGGACGCAAAGCTGATGCTCGTCCGTCATCAGCAGTGCTCAACCTGTTGCGCAAGGGTTTGTGTTGGTCTGACACAGTGCTTTGGAGCCATCCTGGCATTGCAGAAGCGTGTTAATATGGTCAGGGCAGTTGAAGGCCGACTGGTGACGATGAACATTGTGGTTCATGCAGGTGTGCTACCACTGTCTCAAGGTGCTCCCCTCTAAGTATGGGCCTTCCTCAGCCGACCAGCCTGCGGCAGTGCAAAGCCGCAGCCACAGCTTCTGCAGCTCTAACTGCCTCTCAGCAGCACGCAGTTCATACTACACCTTGCAATCCCAGCTACCTCTCCTGCAGCAGCTGGATCACTTCTGCTCAGAACATGGGGAGCGATTTCCCCTGATGGTTGCACGGCTAGCTCTCATGGTAGCTCAAGGCGGCATATATACAGATGACGCAGCGGATGCAAATGGAATGTCACGAGTCAGCTTGAGCAGCAAAAGCAGCAGCATAGGGCGCATCAGCAGGAGCTTGGCAACCAGCAGCTGGTGCTGCAGCAGTAGTTATGAAAGGGGCGAGGATGTGGGGTTGAGCAGGGCCAGCAGCTCGGTAGCAGCAGAGAACAGTGGTGAGCGTCAGCAGGCATGTGCCCTCAACAGAACTGTTGTTTGTCATTTGGCAGTTAGACAGAGTATGCTGACAACCCTTCACTGGTCTGTGACCTGGCAGCAAGTTGATTGTGTCCTGTACCTTTTCATTTTGCTTAATGCTTCTACACCTGATGCTTCGAAGCGACAGGGCTTACTGCGGGTGTGCCGGTGTTATTATCAGTGGTGGAATTGGCTGAACTGCAGCTGCCTGTACAACAAACCGCCACTGCAAGATTCTAAAGTGGGCTTGTCTGCTGCTGCAGGTGTTGAGAGCTGCCAGCGGAGCATTGATGCTGCCCTGGGCTTTCTGTGTTTTGCCAACGTGCCTCCTCCTCCGCCCTCCACTTGGCTTGCGGCTCATCAGTTGCTGTGGGATGCACTGGCGGCGGGGCTGCACATGAGAGAGCAGCAGGAGGAGGCAGGCAGACTCAAAGTGGCACTGCAGTATTTGGACAGCAACTGGTGAGACAAATAAAGTCAGACGTCTGGAGATGGTGCAGCCCTGAAGAATGTATGTTGGCTCAGTGTCCTCCCAAGATAAACAGGGCCTGTTGCTGCAGCTCAGCTGCTATATTGTGAATTGTCGGCTTTGAACCATCTGTGTCTGCATTGCTTGCTTCCAGTGCAGTGGCCAGAGCATGCAAGGTATATGCAGCAGACATTGTCTCATCCGCTGTGGCAGGTACTGCGCTGTGATGGCCCGTCTGCATCTCAACACCTTCAAAGTTGATGGCGTTATGGAGATCAACTGGGACAGGGGACATGCAGCTGTTGCGTCTATGCTCCATGCTGACAGTAGCACTGGCAGTGCACTGTACCTTCTGGGGTCGCTCTTCAATCACAGCTGTGAACCAAATGTGACTATCAGCTTCCCAGGCAACAACAGCTCTGTGGTTTTCACCGCAGCCAGGCCAATTGCTGCTGGGGAGCAGGTGCGCTGCTCGTCGACCAGCAGGGGGGCAAGTTCCATGTGTAAGGCTGCCAGCTGACTTGCAGCAGCCAGGCACAGCACAATTGCAGCAGTAACCACCACTGGCCATCTGCAGGATGCTGGCTACGTTTGCAAGCTGGTCTGACACCACTGGCTGGCCTCTCTGGATTGGCAACCTAAAGCAAGTATCTCGTAACCACTGTGCCCCGTCCCTGAGTCCAACTGTATGGCCTTTGACAACTAGCTTGCTGCTGCTGTCCGTGTTGCCCCGCAGCTGCTGATTTCATACATTGACCCTGAGCAAGAGGTGGACCGGCGGCAGGAGTACTTGGCCTTTGCATACGGCTTCAAGTGTCGATGTCAGCGCTGCACTGAGGAGCTAGCAGAGGCAGATAAACACGCACCACCACAGCTCTACTAGCACTGCATTCACTCAGATTTTGTTGTCAGCCAAAAGGCCCAAGCCGTCACACGAGCTTTGCAAGGAAGCAGGTGTGGTTTGGCCAATGCCAGCAAGTACCTGTCAGAGACACAGCTGGTTTGCAGCAACAATCTTGTAGGAAGGTGTTCCACCTGTTATGGCTTGTCAATGCACCGCAGACCTGGTCAATACATGCACCGTTGTGGAAGTGCGCAAATGCTGTTGTCCATGGTTGTGGCTTATCCCTGTGCAAGCCACACATCAGCAACAGCATCAGGTACCAGGACAGTGATGGATATTATGCACAGTAGACAAATCAATACTGGAGCAACTGCCTTCAGCTGGGTAAGTCTACCTGGTGCCTTCGCAGTGGCTTTGTCCTGTACATGTGTGTTTAAGTGTGGTTGTGATGTTACTGTAGGTGCGCATCAGCTGTTTCATCGTGACGCCTGCCCGCTGACCCTAAAGCAACTGAGCAAGAGCTCACAGTGCCTATAGAGCCATATTGTTGTACATTATGTAAGGATGGCACATGATGCGCCTATTTCTTGTCAGGCGCCAGCATCCTGTGGGTCAGAAGGTCATTTATGTTTCTCCCTGTTGGCCTTGAGTGCCTGTTGTCTGTTCTCCAAGCTCCTGTGTGCATGTCATGGAAGTGCTCATTGGTGGTAGCAAAGCATTGCACAATCTTGTTTGCATTCTTGTGCAGCAATGACATGGCCAAGCAAGTGTTGATTATGCTTAGTAATCTGCTGTGTGTCCTTGTTGAGACCGTCGGTGGGTAAGATTCAGTGCCCTTTTGCGGACATGTGTGCTGCTTCTGACACCTATTGATGCTGCCTTGCTGCACACAGGGCACTGGTGCCTTGATCGGCTCATACACCCACGCAATGAGAGGAGTAAATCCCGTGGGGTTGCCCCATGCAGGGGATAAAATAGCCATTGGATCCGAGATCAGCAATTGCCTTGCAAGGGGTGGTGTGAAAGGGCCCTGATACCAATCATAAGAAACCCATCAGCCATTTGTTGGCTCATTGGCTTTTGTGAGAGTATATTGTTTCTGTCTGTTTATATGCATGCATAGCTCGCACGGCAGTGCTGGTATGTTTCTCAGTGGGCAAGTGTCATGGGCTGGTGGGGCAACAAGTAGCACCTAATGCTTGTTTGTATATCAGCATACAAAAGTACGAAGGCTCCAAGATCCTGTATGCAACAGAAGTTGAGCCATGCAGCAAGTTGAAATGCTATGGTCTGTGTGTTGATTGTTTCATCCACCCCCCAGGGTATGTTGAACATATACAGATCTGCAGATATTGTCGTGTATCCACTCATGTGTGCGACTTGTGTCTACCTTTGTAATAGTAGGTCTTATGCGTGGTGGTTGGCTTAGCCACCATGGCCATTCTTCGAGTTGCGAGTTGCACGAGTGTGTCCCGTAGGCGATTCCTGGCTCCTTGAGCACAGCCCATGGAGTACATTATCTGACCTGAACATGTTGTAGCTGTACAGCTTGACACATACCACTGCCGGTTGTTTCCACAGCTGTGTGTTTCCACAGCCTGCAGGTGTGTGCACGTGATAGCACTGCTATGATGGCAGCAGTGACTACAGCAGTATAGAACATACATAGCCCATCCAGTGTTGCATGGCTCTATCTCCTTTACATGTATGTATATATACTGGTCCAGCCACGATACCAGGGCAAGGGTAACATGTTACCCTTAACATGTACATGCACATATTGCTCGGTCAGCACCCTGGGGTGCCACCCCCTCGCAACCCTGTGGTGCTAACCCGCTTTCTCCTCCTTTTTACAGGTAATGATGTGACGTGGAAGGACAGCTCGGTGGACAGCCGGACAGCCGAGGCAGGCACAAGCATCACACCCGGGTGGCGCCCCCACGCATGTCAGTGCATTGCCATTGCATCTCAACTTGTTGCATGGCTCAATTTCTTTTACATATTGCAGCTAGCTGGCTATATGTAGTGTTTGTCCATGGTCCGACCACTGAGTTAGTGTCTGTTCGCGGATCACCTTGCCTTGCATGCATGCATCCGCAGGTCTTTGCAATTGGAGGAGAATGGACGCAGCACACACAGGGGGTGCACAGATACAGCTTCAACTTACTGCATGGCTTTGATTCTTTCACAGGCAACCTGCTGTAGGGCTTTTGTGCCTCAAAGCCGCCCTTGAGGGTGGTCTGACCTTGGTGTGTCAATGTGGCTGAGTTCTTCAGTACTTTCAAGGGAGTTCCAAGGGCCTTGCGGCTGAAAAGGGTAGCCTTCCTTTCAATCAATTCCTTCCATCCGCCAGAAGGAGGAGCCGGCAACAGGCAACACTCAGGCTTAAGCCTTTGCGACAAATCAAGTGAGCCGTTAATAAGAAATTAAGGTGCTTGGATGCGGTCTCAAAACACCTAAAGCACATCAACCAAGACTGAGCCAGCTGTACGACAGCTGCAATTGGTAGGTAGGAGATGTAGCTGGCTAAATAGCGGGTACGTACTTTACATCGCCTCACTCCCTGCCAGGCACTGGGCTTGTTGTTACTTGTGCTGTTATCTATGGCACATCAAAAAGCCTTTTTTGCTTATATATTTGCCCCAAACAACCCATTGAACGACCTGATAAACCCTCGAACGGTTCAAATCAGCGGTTTAAACCGCTGCGTAAACTCATACAAGAAGGCCTACATACGCACTTCAAGTCTTTACGCGCAGAGATTTGGTTGAAGTTATGCTACGTTTGTGAACAGACGCTGCTCGCCCAGTCTGTCACCACCAACCAGTGCGTCGAGGTCTTGAGAGCAGTACTGACTGGTCGCAGAGTAGATGCGGGACACCATGCAAAGCGCAGCATACCAAGACAAGTTGCTCAGCGAGATGCCACCTTCTCTGGTGCTGCTGTACAAAGAGCAGACGGTACTGCAGGTGGGCAATGTGATGATGCAGCACTCACTGCTGGGCAGGCTACTACTTCTATGCAAAGTGTTCTGACTGTGGGGAATTCCTCCATGTCAAACTCAGAACCGCTTTCAAATTGTTGATGTATTGGATATGGGAGGGTTTGCTACAGTCTTTCGCTGCAAGGACCTCAAGGACCCCAGTGGCCTCAGAGAAGTACGTTGCAGTAAAGAGTTTGTGACGGCACTGGTACTTGTTAGCCCTGGTGACATCATGCAAAGCTTGCAGCTTGTAGGGCCAAGCATGCCTTGAAAAAATAATTGCAAACAGTGCACGCAACTGACTGATGAAGCCCACCTGCCCTTATGTTGCTTGTCACAGAATGAAGGCATAGCGCATTTGTGTGGAACCTGCTGCCACAGTGTGATACTTCTGGTCTGCAGGTTGTAGCAAAAGTGGTTGTGGATCTAATGACAGATGAGAATGGCCACTTGACTGACGCCCAAAGATGTACCTACAAGCCAGCCATGAAACACGAGCATGCCGTCTACCAAAGCCTCAAGTCTGACACAGCCTCAAGGCCCCTGGGCATTCCAGCTACATGGTGCTCAGGTGACCTGCTTGGAATGGCACATCGGCCATGAAGGCAACATGCTGTACTTTGAGCCTCTGCACACATCGCATGTGCACCCTCCTGGACACCGTTGCAGTTCATAACACACTGCTGCAGCATCTGCGAACACATCCAATACAACAGTCCCCAATCCATTTGTTGACTCACACTGATCATGCCATGATCCATTGAGCCCATGTAAGGAACGACAGTGCAGTGACAATTGTACACCCACTTGCCATGATGCAGGAACCAAGAAGGTCATGGAAGGCCCCAAAAAGTTCTCTCTGTTGTCTTTCCTGGTGATGGAGTTGCTGGGTCCTGCCACAGGCCGTCTGTCACTTGATACCCAGGCGTATGCACACAGTGCGCACCTCCTCATCAATCATGGTTTGGCAATGCTCAAGGTGAAAGAGCTATCAGTAACGGCTGCACTAAGGGCTGCCATACTGATGGTTGCAGCCTTCATGCTTTGGTTGCTGTCTATGAATTCAGCCATGGTGCAGGCATGATATATATACATACATGTAATATATCATATGGCATGCACCGTGCTGCCAAGCACAATTATGCCAGCCCGGTAGATGCTTCAGCTCTGGCTTGGTAGTTGTGCCATAGCAGGCCTGCCAACAGTTGACACTGTATGTGCCTGTGGCTTCCTGCAAGTGCAGTGCTTGCAGTCCATGCATGAAAGGGGCCTTGTTCACCGTGATGTGAAGCCAGACAACTTCTGCTTGCCACATGGCTACGATATCTATACCCCACAACTAACAGATGCTGTCTACATAATTGACATGGGAATGGCAATACAGTGGAGGCATCAAGGTAATCTCAAAACTCAGCTGGGTCTCCACATGCCATGTGTTTTTCCATGGTCCTGTCAAATGCAGGAGCCACATAATGCACACCGGCAGCACGAAGAGGGCGACCCTGTCCTGCAACGGCTGAGGAGGAATATGCAGAACTTTCCAGATGCAGGATGGTTGCTTTTGCACACCCCCTGCTGACCTAAACACCTGACCAAGCAAGCCATCAACCCTGCCGAGCATGTCCGATATCAGGCTGCTTACATGGCATGGTCATATAAGGTTTTGTTGCCTGTTCACTGCTTCAAGCAGTCAGCTGCCGTAATGGCTCAACCACTTTGTGCTGCTGCCGCACAGGTTTCAGCTGGGATGAACAGACATATGCCTTCTGGGGCACAGTTGACTATGCATCTGTAAGAAACCTGCAAGGTTATCATCCAACACCACGTGATGATTTGGAGAGCCTGGCATGTGCGCTGCTGGAGATGGCTACAGGTGGGTGATAGCTGTAGTGATAATCACTGACAGCAAGTGCCGGTTGCCATCAGCTCAACAATACAAGCATGCAAGAAGGTATGATTTGGTACCACAGGACACCAACGCTTGGCTGTGAGCGTCTACAGCCTCCCGCACACTTTTTTTTTGCACTCAACTTGAACAGTTTGGCAACCTATCAAGCAGTTGCCATAACTTTGCCACACTGCTGTCGGTTGCCAGGTGAAACACCATTTGACCTTCTGCACAAGGGTGAGAGCGGCAAACCCCTGCAGCAGCACCAGCTGCTCAGAGCTGCTGTGCAGAAGGAAAAGGAATGGTCACAGAAATTAGCAGAGGTAGGATCAAAATCAAACGCTGATACAAAAGATTACTGGGGCAGCTGCTGCACACTGTGCAAGGCTTGCCAGCTTGTTTGCAAGCGCATCATGGGCCATCCTGCAAGGAATGGCATCGACATCACTGTCAAACACTGACCATGCAGCAAATGTATGGAGTTCACCTGCTCACCTTGTGTCACCTGCTGCACCCTTCAGGTCAATACCCCAATATTCATCAAGCGGTGGATGCGGCAGCTGAGGAGCTTACCACCCCAACACCAGTTGACAGCTGAAGACTACCAGATATTCTCAAGTATTCTAACAATGGCAGCTTGTTGTGCAGTTGATGACAGTGCAACATCGGCCTGGAGCTCTGTGGCATCCCTCAATTGCTTTGACAGCATGAAAAGGCTTGCACCAGTGGTATCAGGGGCAGGCAGCAACACGCATAGCACTCACAGTGCTACTGCTACTGCAGCTACTGCTGAGCAGTCCAGACCTTTCAAACGCCTCAAGATTGAGGACGAAAATGAGGAGTACAGCATGGCATGTGGCATACTCATAGCCAGCCCAGAGGAGTGAAATGTAGCAAGTTCTGATGACCAAGAGCAAGGACTCCTGCCTCACTGTTTGGTATGGTACCAAAAGCCATGTGCTGTGGTACAGCATGCCTGACCGGCTGGTTTTGCCGTTAGAACAGCCACTTGACTTGGCTGCCAAATATGACTTCAACTGTCAAGTGCCAGCTTGCCCGCTTAGCTGTTTCATGAACAGATCACAGCACCACTGCATTATCCGGACAAAGTATTGTCAGGGCATGACTTAATTGTCGATGTCCGCTTGGCATTCATTTGGTTTGTTACTTGAAGGACCAACTTGGGCGGCCCATTGCAGGCAGCAGGATGCTGGCAGCTGGCTGATCACTAAACACTGTTGAACACATGATAAGTCTGTTTGCAACTTCAAGTGACAGAGAAGTTCTTCACACGCATCAAATTGTCTTTCTTGTTATATCAACAACAATCAGATTCTGCATTCTGCCGAGCTGACCTGCACTGCAGCACAGCCGGTGACAGTGTCATCCTGTGTAACACCCGGCCCTGGGGGTTGTTGGACATCCCCCACTGGGGCCAGGCCCCAGGGGCTTGCCAAGAGGACTTTCTGAAGCAATGGTTGCTTAGGGCATATTATCACTGCATGAGCCAAGTCTCTTCAAGTGGGGCGCACTGCAGCCTTACCAGCTATCATGGCTGCACCTGCAAGATGTAATGATTACACAGTCGTCAGAGCTTGTGAACAATTCATCACAACTCGATTTGACCAAATCTGGCTGATGGTTTGATTGGACGTGCATTGAGTGCTTACTGAGCATAGTGGGCATCTGGTGTACACACTCTGCATACTATGCATCGATCACAGTGCTTCGATGTTTGCATGCATCATGATGCCGATCAGCCAATGGATTGGGATCTTGACCAACATAACTCTGAGAGGCCATCACAGCCACCAGGCTAGGTTG
The DNA here is from genome assembly GCA_018290735.1 of Coelastrella sp. MACC-549. NCBI lineage: Eukaryota > Viridiplantae > Chlorophyta > Chlorophyceae > Sphaeropleales > Scenedesmaceae > Coelastrella > Coelastrella sp. MACC-549. Next base: position 6,396 of record JABEVS010000527.1, on the reverse strand, counting down.
CCGAAAAGCGGCGCTTGCTTGATTATTGCAGTCACTGCAATGACGACTTGTTATGATCGTGCTCAAGGCCATTGGCATCGATATCATCCCAGTGGTGACCAAGAGACACCATGTGTCCAATTCAGAGTCTGACGAGGTTGGCAGCCCCAACCAGTGAGGGGGTCAGGAGAACCGGCACACAACTATCACAAGTATGGCCAAGCTCAGCAGTCACTCTTGGAGAGCGTGCTGATAACTGAGAATGTCACTGGCTTGTGAACACATTATGGGCCTCATCCTGCAAATATCAGACATTTATGTGTATCCATGGTGTTGATAAATTGGTCTTGTGCATGAAGCCAAACCTGTGTCAGGTCCAACAGGAAAGTGATCATTGATGTTGTGCAATAGCTCGCCTGTCTGCCACAACTTGTGAATTTCCGTCATCGCAGCAATGCGAGGCTAATATCAGGGCAACCTAAGGCTCAATGTGCTGGTGCATAACACTGAAATGATCATCGGCAATGAGCAGACTTGTGCAGCATCTTATTGATGCGGCACCATTGGGGCAGGTGTTGAACAGTCAAAACTGGTAATCAGCTCATGTTCCAACGCATCCTACCATGTTGCATGCATGCAATATAGATGTGGCTCACCCTCTGCTACAGAAGCTCAGACATTGGGCTTCAGTGTAGCCTTCACTGAAGGCTGATCGCTTATGAGATGGCATCTGCACTCAACCACCAAGCTGTGTGTGGTGTACACACTGCCAGCGCAACTGCTGAAGCAACAACATATGTCACTCATGGGACAGGCTTTGCGCACTACAGAGGTGCAAGTGCCTTGGTCTCAAAAAGCCAGTATTCAGCAAAGACACAGTTGCAGCAAGTATCATAGATCTATCTGCGTCTTTGTCCAAACCTGATCATCAACTGATGCAATGCAAACGCGGAACATTCCTATCATTCTCTCGGAGGGTACTGCATCAGAAGCAACTGGTGCCACTCGCTCTTTACTACTAGGTCTATAGACCTACTAGCTAGTAGATCGGATGCCATCCAAGTCAGATTAAGAGCCTCGTTGGGCATATGTATTTGCAAAGATAAGATGTTATTGACTGGTGCAACCGCTGATAATTAAATTCAACTTACTCTTTTCATAGCCCCTGCTCAAAACATCTCCCACGCCAGGGCACTGCCGGCCCATTTCACAAGAGAAACGGCTATGAGAGGCTTTCAGATGATACCATTCGTAGCATATGTGATACATGCTACAGTAGTGTCCTGAGATGTTGTCAAGCACATTCTTGCCACAAAGTACCCTGTACTGTTAGGGATGGCATGCTCAGTCATCACTGCCTTTGTGGCACTGCACCCGGGGTTGGTGGCTGTGCCTGTGGCTAAGTTTAATGTGCCCTGCTTACTTGCGGTGTGTCCCGAGCCTCCTGGAGATCACAATGTAGGCCTCAACTGCGTAGTATGAGTCCTAGTAGGTCTCAACTGCATACTACGAGTCCTAGTAGGACTCACAAGATGGCAGGAGGTAATAATGTCGCACTCAGAGGTTTGTGATTGTGCATTCAACACTCACACCGCTACCCTAAGCAGCAGCTCAACACATGGCAACTGCGCCAGCACATGGTCTCTGCACAAGCTTGATTATCTCCACGAAGTTTGCAATGTGTCGCTGCAGCGGGATGTACTATCATGCGACAGCTGAATTACAGACTATATTCATTGCTCAACAATATGCCGAGCTACCAAGCTGCTGAAATCCACTGGTACAGTGGCAGGGCTGCAGGTGCTGGAATCGATTGAGCTGCTCAGTGGCGATCCCTCAGGGCATTGCGATAGGCCCTGCCTGAAACGATGGTAATCTCTAGCGGTGTTGCGACTGGGGTTTGGGGTCTTTTGGTTTGTTTTCGTTACAAAGGGGTCCAAAGGACCAGCCAGCTCTGCTGTCCAGGTCTCAGTACTGCCCCGGTCAAATGTTGGACAGGTTGACCAATGACATGGCTTGTCTCACATCCGTGGGTGGCCCGCTAGGACAAGACAGTCCAACAGTCCACCACCCAGCCATGCAGATTCCTTTAAATTAATTATTCAACCACTCTTTCCTTGCAAGGGGGGAATACTACGATACACAATCACTCTCCAGAATAGCCCGCCCCCCCTGCCACTCGGTGACTCGTCTCCATGGTGTAGTGCCAAGATTTACACCGGGTCCTGGCGAGTTCAAGGTTCAATTTCCCATTCACACCGGGTCCTGTACCTCAGAGCCTCTAAGAGGGTAGCAACTGTTCGGCATAACTCCCCTTGAATAAACCGCTGGCTTGCAGGCTAGTTCGGGGGCAGGTTGGGTCCGTTGACATCCCCTTAAGGGACGAAAGCTCTGACCCAATCGCTGTGTGCTATCTCTGCAGTTCGCTCCTGCAATGGCAATTGGCTGCATTGATCCAGTCAGCTGTCCGACATATTGTATGTGGATAATAAGCAGATATACAGCAGCAGTACCGAGGTTCTGCCGTCCGCTAAACGGCTGAAGAGAAAGACCACCGCCATGCAGGTGGAGACAGCAGAGGAAGTATCTAGAGCACACTCAAGCGCTGGTAAGCTGTCTGAGTTGTACTTAGTGTGCATTCCAAAACATCATGCGCATCTACTCTCACCATCGGTGGCTCACTCGCCACTGCAGCAGCACGCCCATCACCGTCAGGAAGTCCCATCGCGGTATGTGGGAGCAGCACCAGGCGGCTTGTGTATGCGATGGTAATAGCCCAGACAATATCAATTGCATTGGCTGTCACAGGTAGGCTCTCGTACGCCAATCAGAGGCTCTGGCCTTGGTTAGTAGCTCCTGATCTTGGTTGTTAAGCTCCTTTGGACCAAGGTGACATGTTGGTGCCCTGGCCATCCTTTTGACTATGTTCTTTGTATCACTTTGCCCAGGTTTCTCTTCGCCTGCTTCAGCCCAGTGTCTTGTCGCTGCAGGTGTCAGTTCTAAAAGTCTCACAAAACAGGGCATCTATGCTCCCACTGCACAGGCTTTCTTGAACTACTGTCTGCTGGCTGTTGTATTTGGGATTTGGCACTTTTCAACATCACGAGTGAATTGTAGATTGGACCTCAGACTCAATTGTGATGCTCAGCGCGCTGCACACACCAGGAGCCATGGTAGCAGCAACGGCCTTGCAGAGGCTGTTGCAGGGATTGACCCTCAGTCACAGAGCAGTGCAGCCAAGCAGCCTTCTGCAGCAGCTGTCACTGAAAGACCAAAGCACATGCACAGGTTGTGGCCTGCGTTTGCAGCTGTAGCATTCATAGATGTTGAGGCGAACACTTTGGTAACCAAGGCTTACCAGTACACTAGCTTGACCAGTGTTACACTTCTCGATTGCTTCACAATCCCATGCGTGATGATTCTCTCCAGGATCATCTTGTGCAGTCGTTACGGGCCTGGTCACTATGCAGGAGCTTTGTGTTGTATTGCTGGCTTGCTTGTGCTTGTCCTCGGCGACTCAAGTGCATCCGCATCACCAGAGAACACCTTGAGCTGTGATCTGAGCATTGGCGCAGCTGCAGCAGATTCCTGCAAGCAAATGCGTGGCAGCAGTCAACATGCATCTGGTTCTCAGCCGCTGTTGGGTGATGCCCTTGTGCTGTTAGGTGCTGTGTTGTACAGTGTGTGCAATGTGTCTCAAGAGCTTTTACTTGGTGATATGCCGCCAAGGCAGTTGCTTGCATATGTTGGAATTTTTGGTGCGGTCATCAGTGGCATACAGGCTGTGGTGCTGGAACAGCAGGCATTATTGGCTGCTCAATGGTTACAGCCGTCTGTGGCCGGGCCCATGCTGGCATTTGCGGCTGCAATGTTTTGCTTCTACTCCCTTGCCCCCAAGGTGTTGATCATGGGCGGAGCTGCAGTTTTGAATATCAGCCTGCTTACCAGTGATGTATGGGCTGCACTGGCGCGATTTTGTTGGTTTGGGGGATTCCAGGGAACCACTGCTTACTTCTTCTGCGTCTCATTGGTTCTGGTTGCTGTGGGCATTGTGCTGTATGCATTGTCAGGTAGCCCTAAACAGGCAAGCTCTGCTGGTATTGCTGGCATCAGCAGCCTACAAGGTGATGGGTCATTTGGAAGCCCGCAATACACCATGTTACAGGGCAGTGATGGAGCAGGCATGCAAGGGGATCAGCCACTGCCAGAGACAGGCCTAGAAGTTTAGCACAAAACATATGCCAGCCAGAAGCACAGCTATGCAGTATAGCACAAAGCATATGCCAAATTGGTCAGGCATTACCTCTGTCAATGAGCGCTGCTGTTGTTCCCAATGTCACTGGCAAAACAGCAAGACTGTCTCAGAGTCAAGAGTTTGAATTGCATGTGCAGCTCAGGCAGGTTGTGTGCCACCTGTCTCTCAGTTGCTTCTGAACGCCGCAGGAGACTATCGCGTCCGTTTCGGATGTGTTCGGTGATTGGTTGGCTGTCATGGCCTCTCAGAGGGCCCAGTACACACATCACATTTGCTATGTTCTGCGGTCATCATCACTCCTTGTGCACTTGTACACACTTAGCTAATGGTGGGGTTGTGGGTATTGCTAATGAGTTATTCTGGATATCAAGACTTCTTGATTATCATATCTTGTGGCCTAAGAATCAATACAATTCAATGTGATGAATCCTCCCAAAGCCTGCGGCAATGTCGAAGAAATTGAGCCATGCAGCAAATTGAATTGCTATGGCAGATGCGCTGACATGCAATGTGTTGGATTGCTTGTAGTTTCAATCAAGGGCCGAGCTCGGCCCCGGCTGGGGTGCCTTCTACCTCAAACTTGAGGAAAGTTTCCATTCATGTGCCGAAAGTTGAGCCTGAGTCACTAATGGGAGAGATGGCAGCAGCTGCACATGCTATGTGTCTATTCTGCTGATGAATGCCATGCAGCGAGTGATATATCAGTCCTCTATTTAGTCTGGCTGCTATAGCTATGGGTTCCCATGAGGGCTGCAATGTGCCATAGCAGCGCTGCTAGCAGCAGGGTTGAAGGGAATTGTGGTTAGAGTGACATTGTGGGTTGAGGCAGTCTCTTGCCGCATGTTTATATATGGCACGCTAGCAGGGTAAGGAATCTTCCACAGCATATATGGGATTAAATAGAACTCATGACTGGATGTGCAGCGATGTTGCAGGCAGATCATCCACTGGGCAGCTGGATTGGCAATGATTGGGTCAAATCGCTTTTCTGCTGCACTTTTTCACTTCTATTTGGGGGTCAGATCGCTTTTCTGCTACACCACCACTGACCAACATACCTCGTTAATTAAGGCCAGATTATAATCTAATTAGTCCTGTGTGCCTGGGCAGAGTGACACAGCTGGATATCAAAGATAATTCAAGCAGAGCTCCTCAGAGACTGTACATCTGCACACCCTCAGTAAGCTTGTGGCTGTTCATGGTGCGCTGATCAGGAAGGAAGGAAGGAAGTTACCCTTTCCGGCCGCAAGGCCCTTGGGAGTGCAACTGATCAGAATGCTCGCCCACTGGGATGTTGCTACTGTCAACGAATCTGCTGTAGAAACGCGGCCAATGTTTGATGCAGCATAGCTGCTGGCAGTGTGGTACACATGAGCAGCAGACAACGATCCAACACTACCAAGTGAGGTCAGTTACTTTATTATTTAATACTGTCTCAAAACAACTCAACTTTGGTTCAATATAAGTATCCCAGTGGCAGACTCAGTCCGCTATACAGCCTAGTGTAACAATAGGCGTTGCCATGGATGTCCAGTGAGGGTGCATTGACCCTATGTACAGTAACACTCCCCCCCCGCCTAATGTGCGGGCACATTGAGGCGCCACTCGGAAAGCCTTTTTTGAAACCGAGCCACTAGGGAGGACTTGCCTAATGTTTTTGTGAACCCACCACTTAGGGCAAGGTTTGAACCGGGGACCTAGTGATTGGAATTACAAGGGTAAGAGCGACTTTGCGCTGTTCCCGCTACACCAATCACGACCCTGCATCCACTACCAATGTAACATTATTGTGGCGCCGTACTCAGGTGTACGTACAGCAACTTCATTACCCTTGTAACCGACACAAAACAAATCATTACAATTGGTCATGTGCGCGCTGCTAGGCGTGCCAGGCAGCGCCAGTTTGTACAGCTTGCCCTGGGCACTCAGACTGCCCCTGAGATTGATGTTGGTCTCCAGCAGTTGTCAACATGCATGCGTGCATTGTGGAAGCACATTAAGTGGGACAACTTTTTCAAGGAGGTGTATTGGCGGTTGGTTATCAATGCTCTTCCCACTGCGGATCGTATGCATCAGCAACAATCCTCTTGCTTGTGTGGTGCTCACATGCCTGGTCAGCAACATCATTTCTGGGATTGTTCTATTGCACAATCTGTTGTCCA
>JABEVS010000526.1:0-42456 GCA_018290735.1 Coelastrella sp. MACC-549 | reverse complement strand
GGGCCAGGTTGTATGGTATGGTATGGTATGGTATGGTATGGTATGGTATGGTATGGTATGGTATGGTATGGTATGGTATGGTATGGTATGGTATGGTATGGTATGGTATGGTATGGTATGGTATGGTTTCATGCAACTGCTGCAGTGTAGCATCGGGGCATCGGCCAGACAGTCTGTCCATATTACGGTATAAATATGTTCCAAAGAAATATACTTGCAATTGCCCCAGCCGTGTGGCGGTGTCACCACTGACTATCTGCCCGTCAACACGCTTCAAGGGGTTTCCAGTGGTTTACCCTTGTCGTAAAAGAGGATGGTATTGTTTGATTAAGCAATCCACCTGCAAAACATCGGGCGCGAGGCCGATGGCAGTAAGTGCTATGGCTGATGGTATCAACTATTACTATAATGTTCCAAAGAAACTTTGAACCTGGCAGGTTCAGAGGCTCTCTGATTGATCAGAAGTGATCATGCCCACCGACAGTTGCCAACTTGCAGGCATGGCACATGCAAGTTATTTGAGTTGCACTTCTGGTGAGGGCCATGTCGCAAAAAGGTACAAAGGTACAAAGTCGGTGGGATGAACCCCCTTAATCCCAGCATTAGCCAGCGAGCCAGCGGATGACTCATGGGATGAGGTCCATTCTCGAAGACTAGCCCGTTCCACGGGCACTTGCCGAGCGAGTTGGGCTCCCCGGGCCGGATGCTTTGACTGAGTGATGTTTGCTGCAGGAAAGGACCAACCCACCAAAACAGCCAAAAGCCTGAGTTGGCTTATCCCTTATCGTGATGATCAGTCAATGATCACAGCATGCAATACTGTGCAATGCAACCTGCCAGAGAAACAGTCTCTGTGGGTTCCTCCCAGTCATATCTGGATACACAGCACTAAGGTTGTATGACAGTCAACATCGAGTGCTTGTGAAGCTACCTCGAGGAGAGCTCTCAGGTGTTGGCAGCATCAGATTTGCTTACCGCAGAGCAAGATAACTGCGGTTGCAAAGCCGTATGTATATGTGCATGCAGCCAGCAGCATGCCGGGAGTTGCTGTAAGCCATGAAGGTGTCACCTGACTAGTGGTCATGACTGTGATCGCAGATGCTACGGCAATGTGCTTCGCGCAGGACCATTCAAGGCTGGTGACCGTTTCACAGTACATAGTGTGATACTATAGTATATTGGCAGCCATGCCAAACAGGGTCCTGTCCATCGAAGATTGCGGCAGCTTTCCTACACCACGTTGCCTTATAAGATTAACTAATGGTCACTCGCTATAAGGTTAATTAACGGTCACTGATCACTCGCCGTAAGCACATAGCAGTTGCCAGTGGTGGTCAGCCGCTTTTTGAATTCCTCCGCTGGACGTTCAAAGTGTGATGAAGGGTGGTGCAAGGCACGTCCCGGTTATAAAGTGCGTACTGGATTAGCGGCGCTTACCACAGCACTTGCAATTGGCTTCCGTCCGTATATGCGTCTCCGAGGAGGGCCCTGTTGTCTTTGCGCCGTCTTCTCCCCAACACGATGAAGGTAGGTACGACAGCTGTGTGCCTTCAGCTGAAAGCTTTATGGCATATTTCATTATACCAGATGCCTTGCACTGCTTAAAGCTGCTCAAGTACTGTCAATTAGCTGACCGACCCAGCCGAGTCATATGACTCTGTATACATATGCATACCTGTACACATGTGTGCAGTTACGATTGTATTGTCCGGGTTCGACCCGGCGTTGACCAATGTATGTATGCATTGTTGATATATCTGAAAGCGTCACTTCATGCAGAGCTCAATTTGAGGCATATTACTTCAGCATAGCTATAGCTGCTTTCGTGATACTGCATGCCGATCGCCGGTATTGTCGGTACGGAGCGTAGCGATCACTATTGCTTGATTTAGTCTTTTTGAGACAGTTCTCATAGTTTCAGCGCTCAAAATAATGCTGATGAACACGATCCCGTTGACTGACTCTTGCCAGTCTTCTTCCGGAATTACCTTGCTTTATTGCAGGTGATCATCGCTGCTGCGCTCCTGGCTGTGCTGGTGGTCGGCCATGCCGACGCTGCCGACCTCGCAAATCCCGTTGACAATATCACCTCACGCAGGCTACTTGCTCCGAGTCCAGCCCCAGCAGCAGATTGCTGGGTAAGACAGAGCAGTGAGTGACAAAACTTCACAATACCATTGCATGTTGACTGGCAGTCAAAAAATGCTGAGTCAGCACCTTATAACAGTATGCTTAGCATTGCTCGATAAACAGTTACTGCACTGCCAGTGCTGCTTGCGGGCCCTGCTGAGTCATCTGGCACCTTTCATGTAGTCATTGCAGGCTGCAACGGCATCACCACCAGATGATATGCATATTGTGTTTGCTACAAGCAATCAACTTACCAAGTTGATCTGTCTCATAGTATAGACCACTCTACCAGCATGCATAGTATGCATCCAGGATTCCAGTTCACACTCTCTGCCAGCAGACATTCAAGGTTTGGCAGTACTTCAACACATGCCATATCGTATCAGAAGTTCTAACTCGGTACTCATTATGCCATGATGGCCATGTGTAGCTGTACAGATGGTATGTGGCGCTAGCCTAGCATCATGATTGTTGGGCCAGCATATGTCTTCTTGTACAGTGTACAGGCAGGTGCTGCTTGATGGTATCCAGCTGCCTTCTGTCAGCATAACATGCCTTCTCACTTGCACGTTTGCCCACTAGCTGTAAGAGTGCTGCACCAACAGCTGTTGCTGTGCTCAATTGCTGTGCCTGCAGATGATCATGGCCCTGCATGTCCTGCTGGCCAGAAAAAGTACTGCTGCAAGGCTGCTACACCCTCCCTGGATACCTGCGTGCTTGATACTGAGCCTGATGCTGACAGCAAACAGTGTGAGACTGCCTTGGGCCAGGCCACTGACTTCACCTTCTGTAAGACTTGCTGAACTGGAAGAAAAGTTTTGCGGGCAGTACTGCCACAGCGGGCCGCTATTGCAAAGCGGCCCCAGCTCAGTGTTTCGCCCCAAAGAATTTGCTACTATCCACAGTGTGATGTTGGTTCACATTATAATGTGAGGTGATTACCTTGGTGAGCTTATTAAATGTTGAGCCCACCAGACTCTGCAACCACCATTTGCGCTGCCCTTCTCAATTGCACAAGCACCTGGTGATGGTGGTCGTTGGAGTGCAAGGTTAGGAACAATACAAGGGTCCTGATCCTCAGTGGAAGCACTTGCAACAATTGTATCTACAATGCGGTACCTTCCCGGAAGGACACTCGGGCTGAGTGTCAATGCAGACAACGATTGTCACAGTAGGCTTTGTTACAGTAGCCAGGCTATTGGGCAGCATGCTGGGCTGGTCGTTCCAAAAGAATGGTCACCATTCCTATAGTGTAATAGTAGGGCAGCCAATACCTGGTGGAACCCTTCTGCGCAGTGTCTGGCAGAGTGGGTCAGGAATAGCGTACTGTTGAGAGGGGTTTGCAGTGACAGTGCACTCGGTAATACCCAGAGCAATACACTGGCATGAGTTGGTCTGCTGCTGATGACGGCTTGTCTTGCATGTCATCCGTTTGCATAATAAGGGCAGTGCTCGAGCCCAGCCTGGATGATGCATGGGGACGAAAGTACCACCCTCTCAAACAATGGCAGTGCTTAGTGCTTTTGTGAGCCAAATCAGCTCAAGAAGCAGTGCTGCATGGCATGCATTATAAATTACTGACAGGTAATCTCAGTTGCATCTTACTGTTGCCGTCGCCGCCGCAGCAGCATGGGCTGCATCCTCAATCCGCTAAATCATTCAGCATGCATTGAACCAGTCGTACATCTTGGTGCTTGGTTAATGATGTTTCAATCAATCCAGATTGTGAACTTACATGAACGCCATGCTGATTTCACATGGCTTGTTCAGGCTTCACTGTCTTGAGCCTGTGCTGCCACTCACAGTGCCGCCTGTGCACTGCAGGCTGCAGCATGCTCACCTGGCCTTTGATACAGTCCAACAGCAGGCTCACTGTAGCTGCAATGGCTAGATAGAGATGCGGTAATTAATTTATCAACAGATCATACTATGACGATCACTGCCGCAATGCAGTCAGATTGGTCACCTAAGTTGACTTAAGCTTAGAAGAAGCAATATAATGCCTTCAAGGAGTCAATGACCTGCATAAACATGTGCACACAGGCTGTGAAACACACACTATGCAACAAATGCAATGGTGTGTAGGGTTGCCTTCTATCAAACAACGATCACGAACACAAGCGAGACCGTTCACAGTATCTGAGATACATTGTTTCTTTCAATCGGTGATCGAGCGCGATACATTGTTGATGTAATTCCCTTATAGTACTGATTTCATATTGATATACTTATGTATTAGACCAGGTGCTACGTGAACCCTGGTTGGTTGCCAGGCGCGCGCGGGTGCATGCTGGTGAAAAGGTGCACCACACTCGCATGTCAGCTCATTTGCCAGCTCATCCACTAACAGAAACAATTATTCTTATATATCTATTGTTGCTTGGGCTCAATCTATTACACTGTACAGCACACGGTTCGGTTACATGCCTGTGACCACAAATGGATGCTGCTCACTGAAAGCCAGGGCAGCTTGGTGCAACAGCTACTAGCTGTAGTACAGACAAAGAATCAATCTCGATAGACACAAAATAACAGCTACAGGCACGCACTGCAGCTGCAGTACTGCTGCATAGCCCGGTCTGCCAGCATCATGCAGATTTCATCAATGACCACCAATTCTACGTAGACGGTACACCGGCAAGGGAAATCCCTGTGTGCATTTCTGCACATCACAGCAGACAGTGGACGCATGTGCATGCTTTGTACATTGACAACAGCAGCCATAGAGGTTTCCAGTCACAGGGGTTGCATACTGCAGGCCCAAATTGATCTGTGCTTTATGTTGAAAGTCCAAGGCATTGAATAAATGTCAGCCATGTGACCATACTCTGTACAACCATACAACAAACTGTAGATACCATGTAAGGGAGACAATGCAGACAACACTTTACCCAGTGCTTTGCTGCTCTAGCACTGCGCTTCATGCATGTTCGAAGCACCAGCCGTGAAAGTAGATACAACCCTTCTCAACATCCCATCACTCTCAGTCCCTCTCAACCGTCTCCTTGCCGCTCAAAGACTGCCCTGCTCCTGCTGCTGTTGTTTCCGCTGCATTTCATGGAGAACAGCCAGCGGAGTAAGTACCATCAGCACTGGTGCGGCAAGTAGACCAGTCACCAGCTGACCAGGGCCAACAGGGCCCTTCACTCCCAGACTGCGACGCATGACACCAGCTGCTGCCTCTGCACCGAAGCCTGCTCCACTGTCATCAAGATCAGAGCTGCCATGGGCCGTGCGCCAGGGTTGCAGTTGGGCACTCGGCCGCTGTAGCTGCCATTGCTCGTAGCCAAACTGGTTTGCACTGTTGCTGAACTTGGGCGATGTACCAAGGATGCCAGCACTGGCAGGCCTCCTGCCCAGGCCCTGACCCGACAGAAAACCCAACGCGGCCATGGCCAACTGCCTCTCAGATTCAGCCTCAACTGTGCCATTGGCATTACCCGCAGCCATACTCTCTGCTAACCTGCTGGCTACTCGCCGCACAAACGCTCGCACGAACAGCTCACCAGTGTGTGCAATGCCAGGCAGCAGCTCTGGCAGCAATGGCCGCAGCTCGACTGCAAGTGTTGCTGCATTAGACAAGGCCTCAGCCGCTGCTGCTGCCCGCTGTGAATTCACAGGGGCACCCCACCTCCCCGAGCTCATTGCTGCTGCTCGTCCCTCACTTGTGGAACTGAATACCATACCAGACGCAGCTTGGCCTGCAGTAGCAGCTCCTACAGGACTGTACACACTCCTGCTCACTCCTGCCTGAGCCCTCTGCACCAGCTGGAACACCCCCCTCACCACACCCAGTGCCTCTTCATCTTCTGCTGTGAGTGCAACTGCAGGTGCCAGCCTGCTGAGGAGCTCCAGGGGTGTCACAAACGGCACAAGCAGTGGGCGAAGTGGTCCCAAAGCCTCCAAGCTGGATAGAACGACAACAGCTGGAGCTGAACCCAACACCAGCCGCAGGGTTTCAGACAGAGCCTCACGTGAGAGTGCGTCTGCTGCTGCTACCAGCTCCTCAACCAGTAACTCCTGGACATAATTGCCTTGTTTGCTGAATATGACTAGTAGGGCATCCTTGGCAGCTGGGTTGAGAGTTTCACTGTTAGCGCTGGCAACTGTTGTTGGTGACTGCCTGGTTTGCTGCAGGGGCTGTTGCTGACTGGATAAGCCATCTGTTGTGTATGCACTGAAAGCATCAGACATGCGAATCAACCTGCAAAGTGCAAGCAGCAGAGAAGTGTAGGGAAGCCAAGTGTTGCTGGCGCGCATGTGACATTGCTTCCACAGGACATCCTGCTGCTGGACATGCCGTGACCGCTGGTGGCCCACAGGATGTCGCCGCCAATGACGGAGATGATGCCTGCTCAATGGTGTTGGCATCCTGCTTGTGTCCCCCTGTTGACACCTTGAGCAGTGACTGCTTCTCAGCCTGAACCCTGGCCATCACCAGTTGCCCCGTGCCCCACCTGTCAATGTCCAGCCTGTTGCGTCCACCATACAGCACATCTCGCAGCGCCTTGCGCACACGAGGGTCATCATCTGACAGCAAGCGACGAGACAGGTAAGGGAAGCACTCCTGCAGGCAGGTAGAGGCAACAGACCAGCACTTGGTGAGTGGGCGACCAGAACTGTTAAATGGCAGAAGAATTCGACACCTGAGCAACAGTGTACCTTGCAGTGGAGGTGTGGCCGCAATATCAGACATGAGAGGGGGGGCATGGACATGTCTGAGGTTTTATGCTCTATTGACGGCCTTCTATACATGCACCATCTATGCTGACACCTGCAGCACTGCAATAGATGATGCCCAAAAGCTACTAGCAAAGCCGTGAGTGGAAAGGGCAGAGATCAATATTGCAGCTGTCAATAGCGGCATGTCCCACCTGCACAATGGCATAGTCAGGGTCTACAGCCAGTGCAATGCCCTCAATGACACTGAATGCCCTCAAAATGAGGGCAAAGAAGGGGGGTATGCGGAAGGGGTAAGTGCTGCCCAGATCCTCCAACTCAGACATCACTGGAAGCAAGTCAGATGCAGCAGCAGCAGCAGCAGCAGGTGGGTGGGTGTGTTGAGCGCTGTAGGACTCATAAGAGAAGCATCATATGAAAGAGCCACACAGCAGTTGCAAGAGCCCAGCACGGCACACAGTCGTCCCACGTGCACAACAAGGGCCCAAGGTGCTAGTTGCAGGCCTTCAATTGACACACCCCTGGTCATGTCAGTAACGCTGCTCACCCCTCCGCCAGGTTGTGACTACTGATGGCTCACCTGCATCAATGTTGAGTTTTGTGGCTCCTCCTCCTCCTGACAGTTGCACCAGAATCTTACCCAGCGGCTCAGCCATGCCCATTGCCACAGGATCACCTAACACACAAACACACGCCGGGCAGCATGTGTCAGTAAGCCTCCACTTTGCCACAAACCTCCACGCGCAGCAGCGTGACTACTGCCTGGATTGTGCACAGCGTGATGTACCAAGTCATGCACAGACACAGGAGCAGGAAGCAGCAACGATTCAGAGTCCACTGGCGCAGTCGAGCTTTCTGCGCAAGACACTGCCACACCTACCAGCATCTGCAGGTATGAAGCCCAGGGTCTGCAGGTCTCTGGCCACGTTCTCCCAGTCCTGAGTAGTCAGGTGAGAGATGTACTCTACCAGCGCAATGCGTTGCTCAGGAGTGACCTCTGTCATGAGTCCAAAGTCCAACACACAGATTTTGCCGTCTGTAGTGCGGATGAGATTCCCTGGATGAGGGTCTGCGTGCAGGAGGCCAGTGTCCAACAGCTGTATCAGGTACGCACTCAGCAGCGTATTGCACAGCTCCCGGACATCTGCAGCGCGACTCTCTGAAAGCTTCTCCCCGTCAACCCAACCTGTTGTAAGCACCACGTCAGTGCTGAGGTCACCAACCACGTCTGCTGTAACAACTCCTGTTACACCTGCAGCAGCCATCTGCTCCCTGCATGTCCAAGTGTATTGCAGGAAATGCAGACTTGCAGGTCAGCAGGACGAATATGCAGCAGCTTAATAGGAGGAATAAGTACAGAATGACATGCAACACACCACCAAATCAGCACTGCACACGACATCAGCGCAAAGAGATGCTCCTGAATACTGATAGCCTGCTGCAAGTCCTGCCGTGCCAAGCAAGATTGACAGAGAGCACAGAAGCATACAGAGGGCAGCACACACCTGAACAGTTTGCCGTTGGCTGCCTCCCGGGTGTAATCCATCTCATGAAGGAACCTAACTGCCCAATTGTCAATGAGTGATGCCCAATCTGTCTTCACCTGTTTGACACAGATACACCAGGCAGCACACAGTCAGTTGATTTGAAACAGTGCAACTAGGTGCACATTTTCACACCTAGGTGCTGCAAAGTGGCTGAAGTGATGCTTGCAGGTGCTTCTTGTTGATCACAAAGAGTCAGGATACCACCCTGCTCCACAAGTGATCAGGATACGTGATCTGGGGGATTTGGGGTGAAAAGAGTGTAGTGCAACCACAGCAACGCTCACCTCTGGCAGTGCACTGATGGCCAGTGCAGCTTGCCGCATCAAGTACAAATCAAGGCAGACCTGCTCCAGCACGTCAGGCCGCTGTACCTTCACTGCAACCTCAATGCCTCCGAACTCAGGCCTCAAGCGGCCCTTGTAGACCTGACCCAGACTGGCGGCTGCAACTGGCTTAGGACTGATGGAGATGAACACTTCCTCCACAGGCCGACCAAAGGCCTTGGACATGACCTGACACAAGCGGCACACAAAGGCCATGGCAGATACAGCTGGGAGTCTGAGTGACGGGAAAAGCATGGATACCACGAGATCGACAGAATGCTACAGCCAAGTGGCATGCAGCGTGCTGACATGAACTCTGTACGGCATCTCACACGCACATTGGCAAACCCATCATAAGGTCCATCCACATGCACACACGCACACACACACACACACCTGTCTGGCCTGTTCGCAGGGGAAGGGAGGTACTCTGTCCTGCAGCAGCTGCACTTGCTTGAAGTATTCAGGAGACAACAGGTCCACACGCGTGCTGAGGGCCTGTGCAACCTTCACATACGCAGGACCCAGCCGCTCAATAGAAACGCGCAGCTGCTGAGCACGTGCTGGCTCATTGACCTGCAGCAATAGTTGTACACTCATTGTTAGCCGTTGGGGTGATGTTCAGAAGCACCATTGATGCATGTCAGGGATGGGTGCCTGACTAATGTGCTTGCAAACAAAAGACGTCTTCATTGCAGGGTACACCTATTTAAGCACTGACTAAGCCAGCAGCTGTGACTGCTGCTGCTCAGTGTCCAGGCATCTCACACCTGCAGCCTGTTGGTCCAGAGATCTAACAGCAATGCCACACCAAAGTTGGCCATTTCAGCTGCCAGCTGCATTGACCGCTGAGCCACAAGCACTGGTCTGCGCTTAAAATAGGCTGCAACAGCGCCCGCATCATAATCATGGGTCAAAACATCATCCTCTCCCTCGCCTGCTACGTCTCCCTGAGCCGGCACTGATGCTGCTATGGCTGCTAATGCCCCAGCTGCAATCAAACAGATGGTGGGGAAGTCATAGCCACCCATGCCCTGCTCCACTAGCTGCTGAAGCATCTGCTGCAGCTGTATTACTGCAGTTTGCAGCTCTTGCCCTGCTGCCACTACAGAAGCTGACTGCTCCTGCAAGCTGCCTAAGCCCTGTGTCAGCACACTGCTGACTTCAGCTGGCAGAGACGAGTGTGCTGCAGCTGTGAGCACCTGCAAAGAAGCCTGGGTGATTTGAGCTGCTGCTGTTGATGCAGTAGTCAGGTCAGCAAGACTGCTGCGAGCAGTATTCAGCAACAGGTGTGAATCCAGTGAGCCTAGAGCAGGCAACTGCATTACAGGCAGATGCAATGCAGAGGACAGTGTCTGCACCACCTCCTGCAGCCATGCTGCAAATGCCTTGCTACCAAAGTGAGGCTCGAATGCGCTGCTATCTGTGCTGGCTGCCAGTTGTGTCACTTTCTGCTGCAGCAGGTCCAGGCGCTGGTGCATTGCCGCTGGGAGGTGTCGTAGCTCGTCAGCTGACTGCTTTGTGGTATCAAATATACCCTGCAACAGCGCCTGGCCATCTTGCAAGCTGGTTGGAAGCTGCACAGGTGGCAGCTGGACCTCTGGGAGATGAAGTGTGGGTGGATGAATATCAGGGAGCTGCATGTGGGGAAGTTCAACATTCTGCAGGCTGGGCAGCTGCACTGATGTCATCTGTGTAGCTGCTGGCAGCTGCTGCTGGGCCACCCAACCTGCTTGCTGCGCTGCTGACCCCGCTTGCTGCGCTGCTGACCCCGCTTGCTGCAGGAGTTGTCCAGCAAGTTTGCTGCCAAAGTGGGGTTGCTGGTTCTCTAACTGCCTGCTGAGCTGCTGCGCCAGCTGCTGAGCACTGTCATGTGTAGATACAATAACAACAAAATGATGACTTTGAAGCACAATGTGGACTGACGCTCATGTACATTAGAATCTAGAGTTGACACTCCCAGAGTGTGCTGACACAGTGGGACCCACAGTGGAGAACAAGTTGAGACAGCAGGATCCCATCATTGCGTGCAGGTTCATACCTGTCTGGTATCAGGTCGCCACCGGCAAAACACACAACAGGTCTCAAGGGTAGCAGCGCTTTACGGCTTTCCGGCAACCCAACCCTGCAGTGTACTAGTGGTTACTGAATTGTCTCGTCAGTTCTTGCAGACAGAACCAGTCATTTGTGCAGCTGCCAGCTCACGCCTAACCATATTACACATGCTAATTACCTGCCGCAATCTGGAATATGTCTGCCCTGCCGGCCAGCCCAGGCTCCGTATGCTTGGCGTTGCATCTTGGCACTGTGAAGGTGACCACTGAGAGGCCTCTCTCGGCGATTTCAGCGGTGCAAACAAACAAACCTGTCCTGATTACCTCACAAGAGGAGTTTCAGCATGACACCGTCTGCGTGATAAGCAACTTTCGAGCACCACACAACCAAGTGACGCGCAAGGACGCAAGCCTGAAGAGCACTGAGCTTTGGTAGCGTGATCAATCAGAGCAGTATCACAGGACCGCGCCACTGCCAGATGGCGCCACAACTCAGCCAGTGCCCGATAGTTAAAACGGGACCACTGGGTTGAGGTGTCGTGTATGCCGTTCCAGGCATATTGTGCTGTAGGATCCAGTCGGCAAAGGATAGTTACCCAGTAACCCTCATCTGATCATCATAAGTATCAACTGAACAACGCCCACAAACACGATGAGTTCCTGGCTATCAAAGGCTTAAACCAAGATTGGAGTCATCATCATATACAACTGCAGGCCGCTGTCTTCGGCATGTTGTCGCAGCTGCACTAGCTTTTGGCACTTCTCCATGGACATTGCCTCCTCTCGCCTAGGGCATCAGTAGCGGATATGTCACGGCCGATATCAGCTGATGTGATGGCAGCGGATGCAAGCTCTTTGCACGACATGCCTTCAGCACGCCTCAAGCACGTTGCTGGACACGGCACTGTTGCAAAACAGTCACCGTCACTGAAAATGGCTGTGGTAAGCATGTAGGGCAAGCTTACTTCATGACCTGCCATTGATTGTATGTTTGATGTCTCTGTGCATGTGCCTTGGGGCTGGGTTCCTCATGTTCAACCGCCTTGACATTGATCCAGAATCCCACATTTGCTTGATGCAGCAGTTATGCTGGCATACATGCCATGAAGCGCGTAATTTCTATCATTTTGTATTCTGTCATAGGATTTGACTTCTGGCACTGTTGCTGGTGTCGCACAGCTGCTGGTTGGCCACCCATTTGATACCATCAAGGTAGTGTACCTTACAGACCTCAAAGGCCATATATCATATTCTTGGCAAAATCACTCTTAGCAGCCCCCTACATGAAGTACCAAATGAATATATGCAATACAACACAAAGGTTTTTGCTATGCTTGATGCACACATCAGCTGTCAGGACAATGATAATCAGCAGCAGCAGCAACAGCAGCAAGTGGCCTTCGAAATATCTAATGAAGCATGTACTTACCATCACAGCAATGCAGCTGCTCCCCGACTGAAGTGCGTATTGCATTAACTTGCTGTGTCAGCAGAGGCTTTCTGTTTTACCCACCTAGCACCCCCATGCCCATTGCAGGTGAAGCTTCAGAGTCAGAGTACAGCAGCAAGTGCGGCAGCGTTCAATGGCCCCTTGGATGCAGCAAAACAGGTGTGGGTGATGAGAATTTTTGTGGCTTGGCACTTGACAACCTGGCAGTGCAGCAGTGCGACACAGTAGGTAGTGAGCTTCATACAGATCTTGTACAACGCTCGTTGGCATATCCAGGCAGTTGTTGAGCCAGCCTACACCTTGGCTCGCAAACCTGCCCTGGCAGCAACCGGCCAGGCACAAATTGCGTCAAGTGTGATGTTGTTTCATCTTGCAAGCATGCAGACATTGTTCAAAGAAGGCCTCAAAGGCATCTACAAGGGCATGGGGGCGCCTTTGGCAACAGTAGCGCTGTTCAATGCTGTTCTGTTTGCAAGCAGAGGTCAAATGCAAGTGTTGCTGTCACACAAAGATGGTGAGGCGCCGGGTAAAAGCATGGAAGCCTGACGTGCCACATTGAGTGCTGTATTCAACAACCTGCTGCTGTCACGGCACAGCTCAATGGTTCTGTCTGTGCAACTGCACATCAGCAGCAAACCTTGCAATGATGCTGTGCTTGTTGGGTGCGGGTCTTACTCCTGCTGCTGCAGGCTCGCCGCTGACTCTACCTGATCAACTGGTTGCTGCTGTTGGGGCCAGTGCTGCTGTCAGTCTGGTGGCAACACCCACTGAGCTTCTCAAGTGCAGACTGCAGGCCCAGGGGTGTGCAGCAACAGCAATACAGCGGCTTAGAGATGCCGGGCTGGATCCAGCACAGGTGAGGGAATGCAGGACTTCACATCAGACAAACTGACAGCTGTGCAAGTGGTGTTGATGGAGGATGAAGAAGATTTGCGGGTTTGCTTTCATCGTCCACAGCTGCTGCAGTATGCTGAAGCACCCAGTTTGTGTACAGTTTTACAGGTACACTGTCAACAGCAGCTTGGCTGACCTGTGAGTTGGTGTTTCCTGCCTGCAGCATGTGGTGTACCGGGGTCCCAGGGATGTCGCCCGTCATGTGGTGCGGCATGAAGGGGGGGTGCCTGGCCTGTTCAAGGGCCTGTTAGCAACGCTGAGCAGAGAGGTTGTGGGCAATGTCTGCATGTTTGGAGTATACGAGCTGGTGAAGCAGCGGCTGGCGATGACAAAGGTAAGCAGTGACATCTTGCAGCAGCTGAAAGCAGAATAGTAATCTGTGCTTGGATCTATTCTGCACTCATAGCTGTTAGCTGTGTTCACTGCCTCTTATTGCCATCAGACCTGTTGTAATTCTGTGACAGACAACACTCTTACATGGCTGTACCAGCTTACAGAAGATGTTGCTGATGTGGTCTTCACAGGGCCTACACAGCAGTCAAGATCTCAGCTTTGCGGATCTATTACTAGCAGGTGGTTTGGGGGGAACAGCATTTTGGCTTGGCTGCTACCCACTGGACATGATCAAAAGCAAGCTGCAGGTTGACAGCTATCAGCAACCCAAATATCAGGGTATTGTGGACTGTGGCCGGCAGGTCATAGCTCAGGAGGGCTTCCACGGGCTCTTCAGGGGCTTTGTGCCTGCTCTGGCCAGGAGCTTCCCTGCTAATGCGGTGTGCTTTGCTGTGTATGAGGCCACGAGGTCTGTCATCAACGATCGTATCAGCTAGGGTGCTTAAGTGCTGCTATCATTGTGAGGTGCTGCCGCCGCTGAAATGCGGTGCTGGCTGCTACAGGCCCATCCCACTGGGTGTTTCCTTGCAGCCATGGTTGTCATAATCATCATTTTCTTCCAGAACTGAGCACAAATGTACTTCTATGCCCAGCAGTTGCAGCCAAGCTCGCCCACAGATATAACTATTGCATGTGCAGGGCCGGTTGCAGGCAGGATGTGAAGCTGTAGGTGAACTCATTTTTTGATTGGAACATCATGGTGCTCAGGGCGGCCACATAGACGCACCTGCTTGGGTGTGTGGTTCTGAGGTGCATAACCAGGTCAACTGGCTCTGGCCTCTTACAGTACATATCAAAGTCATATCTCAATGCAGTGCAACTTCAGCGCACATATATGGTGCTTGCTCCTGCACATCATCAGTTTACCGAATGTCGCTGGCATGCTCATTGCAAGTGTGTGTGGCAAACCGGGTCTGCTGGATTAATGATTGTGCTGGGATACAGTGTGCAAAGTTCTGACCTTGGTACTCGTGTGGACTTGGTGTCTCTTGCCAAGTGGCAGGATCATATTCACCTGTTGATAGAGGGGTGCTGAGAGGTCTGGCTTGGAGGCTCACTTCATTGCATTGTGCATGCACGGCATGTCAAGTTGTCCTGTCACGGTGGACACTGTAGTCACAACTTGTGAACATGATGATCCGATAGTATTGTCATCATGACTGAAGAACCGCTCAATCGGATTCAAACCTGTGGGGCTGTATGAGCACTGTCAAGCAGTGGGTGAGAAGTCATGTGTGTTGTTTTATCGCTGTTTGAATTCGAATGCTTCTGATTCAGGACAACTTGACACGCCGTGCATGCACAATGCATTTGTGACTTTCAGGACCGTTGAGAATCTTGCAAGCTTGCAGCACTGCTTCATTGAGTGGTCTTGCGGTTCGAGGGCTGGCACTCAGTATCATGATCATCATGAGTGATGGCGTGTCACTTGAACATGCTGTGCCATTGTGGCGGTCAGCTAAAACTACAGCCTAGTGATTGAGTGTAGGTGAGGCGATGGGGCGATATGCAGTACCCGCCATCTACCAGTCCCAGCTGTTGGACAGCTGGCTCAAATGAGCTTGCTGTATGTGTATACCAACTGTGATCAAATATTGTGCAATGCCCAATGAGCCTGTATTTGGCTCGTAACTGGGCGGGTTACACTCGTGTAACTTACAACTTGATGGCATCACTACTACACACAGTGACTGCTGTAAAAGAAATTGAGCCATGCAGCAAGGTAAAATGCTATGGCAAGTAGAAGTAGTAGTTGTCACCCGTTCCGGCCGCAAGGCCTGCAGGGCCAAGCTTGGGAAACGTGGCTCAGCCAACCACCACATGTGGACTGCATCTCAGAGGGCCTCAGGGAATCATCCCCTGAGGAGATTGAGATTGGGTTGAATCCACTCTGTGGGGAGACGAACAGACTTGACACATGACTGAACACAAGACAGCATATGCATGTGCAAGTAAACTAACAGGCCGCCTGCAGCGGGTGCAATGTGCCTCATCGGCCCGCCTGCGCTTAGCCACTGCAACACATGTGCACATGTAAAAGAAATTGAACCATGCACATGTGTGATCACGTGATTACTGCCATCTGAGCAGCCCATAATACTTGACAGCAGCTGCTATGCAAATGCTCTGACAGTGACAACAGCAGTCAGTGCTGTTATAAGCGGCTACACATTCTTGGGGTTCATCTCCATTCGCGCCCAATGCCACACGGTAAGTGGCTTCAGCCCGCTTGCCAATCAATATCAAAACACCTATGGCACACAAAGGCTGGCACTACTAGTTGGCATCAATATACCATGGCCATGTCCCTGATGTACACATAACAACTGTGACACACTTGACTTCACAACAATCGCACTGCCCTGACTTTGGAGGACAGTCACAAGATCAAAGCCGCCTGCCGCACTGTGCCGGACACACCCCTGGTGGCACACAAGAAAGCACCAACAAGTCATAGCAGACGATTGTTGACAACTTCCAGGCTGGCAGTTGCTAAGAAGCTGTCAGTGGCAGTCAAGTAAATGGTCCTCATACATGCATCCTGCAAAGTACAAGATAATATGTTGATAGCAAGCTGACAAGCTTGGTGATGTACATCAATTCTGCACTGCATCCCACGAACCAGCAGGTAGCCATGCTGATTAGTTGAGCGCTGACAGCAATGGTGCAGCCGCATCAAAGTCATCTGTCTCTTGTGTCTCATCCAGTTCCCCAGCAGCGCCGGTGCTGTTCTGCGCCTGGCGGTCGCTTAAACTTCCCCAAACTGCAGTCACAGGTGCAGATGAACTCCAGAAGCCCATTCCTGCATCGCTGCTGGATGTCCGTTGAGCATTGGGTATATGAACTGCTGCTGATGGCAGCAGTGCTACTGCACTGCTGTTGTATGCAGCTGCGCTACTATACCCATCTGAAGTCAAAGCTGTACGGCCAGGCCCATTGCGTTGCTGCAGCTGCCGCTGCTGCTCATGATGGTGAGGGTGCCGCTGTTGATTCACGTGGATGGTCACCTGCTGCTGATGATGGTGGTGATGGACTGCTGCAGTTGCTGCTGCTGAGGCCACCCCCCCAGCCCCTGCCACCTCCTTATCCCCGTAGCGAATGCTTTGCCATAAGATGACCATATCAAGCGATATGGTTCCCAAGCTGCCAATGATCCAGGGAAGCTGCTCCTTCAACTCCTGCAGAGTGAATGTGCGCATCACTATGCCTGTGCCTGTGCACAGGTTTGCACAGACTGCCATCATGAACATTGCCAGAGCCAGGCCCTCACTGGACTTGCGGGTGTGATTTTTGTGTATCTGGCTCAGTCTGCTGCACAGATACAACACACTGGAGCAGTAACCCAGCACAGTCCCAACCACAAACAGTATGTCTCTTTCTGGCCCAGTCAGGGGTTGAATGTTATCTCCACTGCTACTGTGTTGTGCTGAAGTTAGGCTGCTGAACAATCCAACTCCTGCTGCTGCCAGGCTGCTATCAGCACTGCTGTTAAGTAGAGATATGCTGTGCAAGGCTTCTGCTCCTGAACCTGTCTCAACCTGCATGACCCGTTGAGGTGCAGCTACTTTGGCAGCAGTGTCTTCAGCAGGCAGCACGCCCCAGGTGGTGTTGGCTGGCACTGCCAGCGACACTACCCCCATTGCCACAAGTACTCCTACTGCCACTGCTGACTTGTAGCTGCCCAAGTGCATCCTGCCAAGCATGAGCCCAGGTTGTGGCAGGGAGTGGAGCCTAGCTGCAGTAGTACAGCTTTGCGGCAACAGAGCTTCACCTGCTGCTGCTTCTAAATTCCCTTGCCATAAGCTGCTTGGCTGCTGCTGTTGCTGTTGGTCCACCTCCACTTGCGGCAACTGTTGCTCCTGCTCCTCAAACTTGTATGGGTGCTGCTTGCTGTGCTCAGCATTACTGGATGATACCTGCTTGTAAGTGACAAAAGAAAAGAGCATCCGCAGTCAGTGCAGTGGCTGCGGCAAGTCTCCTACAGGGGTGCCGAAACAAGATAGAGAAGTGCTGCCAAAGGTGTCACAACAAACCAAACAGCTGAGAGAGTGCAGCCCGGCCCAGGCTCTGTAACTGTCTCTTTTGCACAAATAGGTCTGTCATGTTTCCTCACCAGGTCATGCTGCTGACCAGCAGAGTGCTGCTGCCACTGCTTCCTGCTTCGCTGCTGTTGTGCCTGTTGCCGCTGGTACACTCCATGCTCCTTTGTGCTGCTGTCATATCCAGCAACATGTCCGTATGCGCCTGGGCTGTGCTGCTGGGTCCTGCCTCTGCCCTGCTGACCTTGATGTCGCCGGTGGTGGTGACGCCGGTGAACCTGCAGCTGCAGGATCTGCTCCTTCCTGCGCTGCAGTGCTCCGTAGTAGATATACTGTATCATCATGAACACGTCCGCAACCACAAAATACCTGCAACAAACACACTGATTTGGTGAAAACGCACACCAGCAACAAGCGCCACCAGATGCTGTGTGCACTTATCGCAACATCAAGTACTTTCAAGTGCTCAGCTGAGAAGCAGGTGGTGGCAGGGTCCTACAGCTGAAGATGCATGCTGACAGCTCTCTGCCTACATGGCGGTGTAAGTTGTTGTTGGCAGCTGCTGTCCCTGCAAGAGGCATCCGAGGAGGTTGAAAGTGTCGCCCTGCAGACAGGACAGCAGACCACCAGGTGAGGCTAAAGTTCCAGCATCCACAACAAATGCCCAGAAATGAAGCAGCCTCCAGATCTGCTGCCTGGTCATAGGTGGTTCATTGCTGCTGCTCCTCATGTCAGTAGCTCAGCTAGTCTCTCACCAGCAGCCATTGGGCAAGAAACCAGGGGCTTAATGCTTCAGCACTCTTTGTTCGGTAGTTCCTTACCCATTGAGGTACCTGCAGCCAGGGATGAGGCAAGTCAACTGCTTGGCAGCCCTGAATATAGCAGATAATCAAGTATGGAAGCAGTAGGAATGCGCAGCATTAGTGCTAGCAGACATTTGGGCGTGGTTGCTCCCGTTGTCTGGGTTGATGCTTTTAGCAACCTCACCTGTGCAACTATCCAAAACAGAATAGCTGCCAGCCCTAAGCAAAAGCCGATGTAGTCGCGCAAGCTGCAGAGCACATATTGGAAGACAGTTGATATTCTTGGACATGGCACAGAGGGATGGCGTCTACTCCACACTACCCGGATATGGAATGTGGCACAGAAATATACAGCAAGCGATGATGACTGCTGTAGTGATAACTGCAGATGAGACGCAACAGGCCTGGATATATGACTCGTCCTTCTATAATTTCTTGTTTGGTAAGCACATAAAGCAGTAGCCAATGATCTTGCTGACCTGTAGACACAGTCAGAGAAGTACTTTTCAATGAACGGATCTGCACCACTTGCGCATCCGAGCAGCCATGCTGTGGGCATTATCTAGGCATCCACGCGTGATTCAACGCGCTGTATCATGCAGGACTGCTCGTTGGCCACTGGACTGGTTTACATGTATCTGCTTAGCATGGCAGCAGCAGCTTGAAGCCCCAATCCCAGCGGAAAGCAGATCGTGAGGACGTAGAATAAAAACTAAGGAGGATTTGCAGTGCAGCCTCGATGCAAATAGGGTGAAAGAACCGAGAGGCGTTGGTCGTGAGCAGCTGCCCTCAGACGAAGAAAATTGCAGTCCAATGAACAACATGCATATATGTGCTGCAGCCTTTCCGATGTGACTGCAGTTATGGGCTGTCACAGCCTCGATGTCACAGTGAGTGACCTGATTCAGGAGGTCACATGACGGTAAACTGGGCAACAGGGGCCAATGCCGTCTTCTCTATACATTAAACTGCTTCATCAATATACTTCTTCAAACTGTCTCGGCAAGCCGATATCCCTTACCTGCAAGAATTCAAACATGCCTTGACGAAAAGCCCGGGCAGGCTGCCTTCATACATGCAATAGGATTGGTGAAATCTCTGTCTGCTGTATAGTGATTAGTTTGGCTCCCTCAGAAACCAAGGCAACCTGATTTCCCTAACCAGCAAGGAGCAAGGTGCTGCTGATAGTGACGACAGGACGGTAGTGCTTTAGGCAGGGTCATGGGGTCGAGGGGCCAATTGGCGAGAGGTACATATGCTGTTCAACCACGCAGATTGTGAGGTACTTACACTGCAGCTGCTTCATGGCAGCAGTTGCCCTGCCCATGCAGCTCACGAGCAAAGGGAGGCGGCACGCAGGCAACAAGAGTATGAGAGAGTTCAGATACAGAAGTGAGTAGGCAGCCCAGTCAGGCTAGGTGTTGATAAAGTGTCAGCAGTTTGAGGAGCTACATTGTCTGCAGACTCTCCAGACGCATCATGTGGTATGTACAAGCTGACCAAGGTTTGCTTGCCTTAGGTATTATGCCAACCAACGAGCCACAGATGCAGCCTCCGCAAACATGCTCAAGGACGAATTTCGAAGGCATGACAGGGACGCACGTGAGCGTCAAGCAGAACAGCAGGTGCTGGAAGAGATGTACAGGGTGAGTAAAAGCTCTCTTGAAGGGTGGTTGCTTGCAAGGAGTGGCCACCAGCCATATCCGCAGCAACAGTTTGTGGCAGCGCTGACGCAACGCAGAGGCCCAGCACTCTTGCGTAGATGTGCAGTGACAGAAGAGGGACGACATGTCCTGCAAAGGGATGCCGAGTTCTTGGTATGTGACAGGCCCTCAGCCTGACACAGGACAGCAAGTAATGTGTGCATAGTGCCAGTGGTTGCACCCCCTGATGCAGTTGAAACACCAAGTCTGAGACCATTCCTGCTATCTCTACTGTTGTGCGTGTGGCTGCTGAAAGGCTGACCGCTGCCGGGAGGTTTCAGCAGCAGCAGCTGCCGAGTCAGATGCCCTTGCAGCTGCTCTTGGGCGCAAGATGCAGGCAGAAGAAGCAAAGAAGAAGGAGGTGCAGCGACTGAAAGAAGAAAGTGCAGAGCTCAGAGAGTAAGTACACAATCCCCAGACAGCAGCATGCTGTTGGAGCTTTGAGTAAGTTTTGGGGCTAAACAACAGTTGTGCAAGACGACATGATGCCTGCCTTCATGCTCTTCCATCATCAAAATCAGTGGAATGGGCCCTGCAATGGAGTTGCTATCAGCCTATCTTAATGACTGTATTACTGCTGACAGATTGGCAGAGAAGCTTCGTGCTGCGCGCGTGAATAAAGAACGGGCATTGCAGTTGAAGGAGAAAGCACAGCTGGCAGCCCAGGAAGAAGAGTATGACAAAGTGTATGATAAGGTGTGACGGTAACAAGCAGCAGGGGCAGTGGCAATGGCATGACCCTTTGTCAATCAGCCAACTAGCTGTACTAAGGCAAGGTTCAGTAGCTGCAGGGTATCAACACTCTTTCCCAGGCAGCACACAGCAATGTGGTGTGTATAAAGGAGCATGAGCTGCTAAGGCTTGCAAGCAGTCGTTTGCTCAGCATATGCTCGGTGCTTGACCTTGCAACTGGGGATTGGACTTTACTTGGGGCCCAATTGCTTCTGCAGGCAAGCAGCCCGCCACTATGCATGTACCGTGTCTGCTGCTGCTCAGGTTATGATGCAGCTGGACTCTGAGGGCATGGCAGCTCAACAAGCAGCAGAGGCAGCCAGGAGGGAGGCCGGAAAACTCGGCATGAAGGTGCTGCAGCAGCAGATGCAGGTAGGTCATGTTACAGAACAGGCATCAGTTAAGTGACCTTTGCTACAAAGTGCTGCTGTGCTGCCATTGGATAGTAGTAATGATCGACATGGTCCATGCGGCATCAGGGCACTGTTGTCGCCGCACTTCATACACTCAACTGCATGGTATGCCACTGTGAAATGACTACTGTGCCTTTTTGAAGGTCTGAAGTTTCCCACTGCTTGCTGTCTGCTGCACCCTAGCATGAATCCACATGAGAGAGCATTTCATTGCCTGCAGGAACGGTTGCAGCTGCAGCGGCGGGCAGAGGAGGAGTTTGCGCGGGAGAGCGCCATGGTTGATGAGGTGGTTGCCCGCATACAGGCTGAGGACCGCATGGAGTATGAGGCACGGCGCGCCAAGCAGGCAGAAACCAAGGTGTGCGCATGCATCAATGACGGGCTCCATAGCAGTACTGCACACATCTTCCTGCAGCTTCTCAGACACTGTTTGCACTGTCCTGATGCACGATACAAGCAAGCAGACACAGTCGTTGTGCCGTATCATACACATCGTGTGCACACTTCATGTTCTGCAGGCCTACATTCAGCACTTTCTACAGGAGCAGGAAAGGGCCAAAGCAGCAGCACGTGCTGCAGAGAAAGTAGAGGAGCAGAAAATTCAGGACTACTGGTCAATGGTAAGCTGCTCTTCATGAGCATGTCTGTCAAAGAACACCAATTGTGTGACTGTCAACAAGATCATGATGTTGTCTGACACACAGTATGGCTGAGAAGGTTTGCATAGCAACAGCCCAGCCAACAAGCAGTTGATGCATTGTTCATCATTGGGCCTGCACCGCAGATTGTTGTGCTTGGTCAGCATCTATCCTGCGTGGTCACTGAGCAGCGCTGGAAGCCAGGGCATCAGTGCTGGCACTCAGCTGCCAAACCACATCTCAGCTATGCACATGCTGTGTCCCACAGGTTGCTCAGCGCGAAGCGGGTGAAGCAGCACGTGAAGCAGCCCGCAAGGACGCCGCTGACCGCATCTATGACAAGCTCAGGCTGGAGAAGGAGGCTGCTCTAAGGGCAAAGGTGCCCATCACCACATTGCACTCAGGACGACCACAACCTGGTTTTTCTGATGCTTTGGTGGACACCACTATCAAAAACTGCTATGCACTCAGCTACGCCTGCTGCTGTGAGCCCTGCCTGGTTCATATCTGGTGCCTGCTGGCTGATACACCAATGTTGCTGCCCGTTGGCCGCAGGAGGAGGAGGAGTATCTGATGGACCTCATGTATGAGGAAGAGATGGCTGAGAGGAGAAGGCAAGCAGAGGTTGCAGCAACAGCCAAGCGGGAGGCGGCCAAACAGGAGATGATGTCAGCTAACGCAGGCAAGCCTGCCAGCAAAGTTGCCATGAGGCTGCTAAACCATCACCGTCATTCTGTGCAATGAATGGTTATGCCATAGTGCATCTTGATGCTGCATATTTTAACGCGCCCCTGCAAGACTGCTGTTGACCTGACCATGTAGTGGACCATTCCACACGCCACATCCGCTTGTTAACCTGCTGGCATGCCTCTTTCATATTGCCAACCAAACTGTCCCCTTGAAGTGCTGCTGCTGTGGTGCTGTGTTTCATGCAGCTATGCTTGCCCTAAAGGCTGAAAGGGAGGAACGGCAGCGGGTTGAAGAAGATGCTCTTAGAGCAGAGATGATGGCCAAATTTGCGGAAGATGACAGAATTGAACAACTCAATGCACAGCGCAGGAGGATGAAGGTATCTACTTGCTCTTCCAGTACAGCTATCCCGTTCTTGTTCATGTATGGCTAACCACTGCCATGTGGACGGTATATAGGCAGGCCTACAGAGTATACATATGTTGTACTGATCGGATGTTGCACTTGAATGGCGCCAGAGTCACCAGTCATCTGCTGCTGGCCATGGGTGACAGTGGATCTTAAATCTTGAAGCCGCATGCTGTGCCTGTCCCACCGCCTTTGCCACCGCACAGGTTGCTGAACACAAACGCGCTGTTGACAACATGCTAGCAGAGAAGCGTGCCCGTTACGAAGAATGCCGCAGGGCAGAGGAGGCACAAGACCAGGCCAGGTTTGTTCACGTTTCAAATAAAAGCTCCAACTTGATGGCAATCAGCCCACTGAGGCATAATGCTGCAGGCTTGTCAAGCGCTCCAAGCATTGCCGAATTACTTTAGCCAGAGAGCTTGAGCACATGAAACTAACGGACTCCCCCGACGCCAGTGGAGTGTCCCAGCCACGGAGGGGTGTGAGACCCAGAAGTCATCAGGCTGTATGCTTGCCAAATCTCAGCTGACTCGCAACCCCTGTCAACTTACTTCTTTGTCTGTGCGATAACGTTGCAGGCGCTCAGCTGAGGCTGCTCGTGCTGCTATCATCGCTGAGGAGCGTGAAAAACTATTATCAGAAGCTGCTGACCTGGCTGATTATCTCCCACCTGGAGTGCTGAAGGATAGACGGGAACTGGAGCTCATAAGGCAGCGCCAAGCGGCAGCAGCAGCAGCAGCAGCATGTGTCCAGCCACAGTCGTCCCAACATGTACAACATCCTGCGCCGTAAGACAGATGCCAGTGGTATGACTGTATTCTTCAGCTGATGCCACAGTCAGGACAAGATCTTCACCGCATGTGCGTAGGCCTAGGGGGACCTGCGCAGTTTCAAGGTTTAGCATGCCATTGTGCGCAGAAGTTCCAAGGTCCAAGGTTTCTGTGACGGACTCAGGAGGCTCCAAAATGTATCAGACATTTCTTCATAATGAAGTTTGTTTAATTGGCCTCTTCAAATCGCTGTAAAGGCACCAGGTCTTCGTATACGCCTACGTAAGCGTTGGACGGTGTTAAATGTGTGCCCATCACTTGTTTGGGTTGTAGTAGTAGTAGTAGTCACCCTTTCCGGCCAGGCGGCCCAGAGGACAAAATCAGGATCTTGGTGGCTCAGCCACACTGGCACATCAAGACTTAAGACGCAAGTAAACTGATTTGCAGATGTTAGGTGTCTTCAGATTGAAGTCAACATACAATAGATGACCTCACAGATGTCTGGACGGACAGCATCGGGATGACTGCCGGCTCAGAGCAAGTATCTGCCACTCAATCGCTTGAGTATTCACAGCTTGGCATTGTACCCATGGGGCCAGTAAAATAAGAAGAAGAATAACCCTTTCCGGCCGCAAGGCCTTTCGGAATATGTACTTGGTGGCTCAGCCACACTGGCACACCAAGATTAGACCACCCTCAGGGGCCAGTAAGTGGTGCTGATAATGTTTGTGGGGTCATTGCACGCTGATGCTGGCTCAGTGAGCCTGTTTCTCGCAAGTGACCCAGGAGTCACACTGAACTTCTCTGCTTAAGCTTTTTTACATTGGACACAAAACAAGTGTTAGGCTGTATACAGACAGTACAAAAACGCTAAGTGGTCTCCGAGGTTGGTGGCGAATGGGCGTTGCCTGCTGCTCCAGTCGTCACGGCTAAAGGTTAGCCGATATAGAGTCTTGCTTCAGCTGGCCAGCACCATGGTGCTGAGTCCATCCTCCTCCCGTGGCAGCTTACAAAGTAAGGCGGTACCGGTCTGACTGGTCAGATCACAAACATGCACAAGCACCAGCAAACAACTGCAACATGTGTTATCCTTGCCTTGTCCTCGCCAGTGGACCATAATGTACTCATGCTGTTCTAGTCACCGCTGCCATCATTCACACACTAGCTAGCTGTGGAAAAACAACTGGCATGTCAGATACAGACAGGGTTCAACATCAAGTTGATACCGGCATGCAGTGCTGCAATAATGCACAGGTCCTGTACGGCACACATGTCAGCTCATCTAATGTTGCATGGGCTTAACATCTTTCCCACAAGTTACCCATGGAAGCCTTGCAACCCAGACAACAGTATTCTGCAGCCGCAGTCTCAGCAACAGCACATTACCCCACATCCGCAATCAGCCAACACCCAGGCATCCACCAATACAGCAGCTGCAAGAGGCACAAGTTGATGCAAAGTACTTCTAGAAAGTGTCTTAACACATCTGGAACTGATTGCACCCTGGCTTTTGTAGGTAGCAACAAGGATATGCAGCATAATAGACTTTTTGCTGGGCCATGCGCCTGTTGTATATGAAGCAGAGATTCCATGCCCAAAATTCTGTGTGGCACCTGAGCACAGATCATACTATAGACCGCCTATGGGTACAAGTTGCAGCAACCTGTATCAAAATGGACAAGTTCTTGACCGTCAAGAATCAGGGCCTGATGTGTACCGACCTGGGATCCTCAACCTGGCTGGCATCATCAACCCAAGTCATGTACGCTCAAGGAACACACACTGGCAACCCTCAACGCCCTTGTTCTGAAAGTCGCCAGCAAAATACCTCACATGCTTCTGAGGCTTGGGTGGCGAAAGGCTCCAATTCCAGACCCAATCAATTTCACGGTTGATTCACCAGGCTGCAAAGATTGAATTATTTTTGGCAGCTAACAATGCCACCGGCAATGCTGAACACAAAAACGCACCACTCTGGCATCAGCAGTAAAGTGCATGCATTGATGTCTGGCCGCCTGCAGCATACGCAAGCCTCTGACGAATTCTGTAGCTTCACAAATATGACAACGGAGCCATGACGCGTCATCAGACCAGTACAGCAGCTACAGTAACTGTAGCATGCAGCCACAACACCAGAACATGACGCAAGCAGACCCCGGCCGCCATTCACAACCATTCAGCTACGTCATGCAGACATCAGGGGCTACGCGCACAGCATATGGGGAAGTGATTAACAGACAGCTATGGAAGATAAGCTCCCAATGGAAAATGCTATGAATCACTGCAGCCCTCAGCCGGAGGTGGGGGCAGGGGGCCTATACAGAGCGCCCTGATAAGAAGCGACAAGACGCTGTTGCTGGCAAGCAGCCTCTATAGAATCGTACCAGCACATTGCTGTGCTGGTGATGTGTTGATATCATCATCATGATGATGGTAACCAATAGGACAACACTACCACCTCCAACCTGACATGGACGATCCCAATACTCAAAAAGGTATGCAGCTAGGAACAACTCTGCCCCAGTGCTCAACGCCCATCACCAAAACCCTACTGCATGACAGCAAGTGTGCAGATGGCACACTGCTATAGCATTTCAAAACCATAGATGTGTTCCAGATGCATCAAGAGCACGTGCATAGCGAAGCACTTTAATTATCCCCCCATTGCATGTATTTAAACCCGCCATTGCATGAATGCATGCAGGATGAGGTACCCACTCGCACTCAAGGACATGTCAACAAGGATGAGGACAAGCTGCAGGTGACAGGAGGTACTCAACATTTTTACACATCTATCTGACACTGTAGATTGATGTGTCACAGAACATTTTCAGACAATGACACATACACACAAATAAAAGAACAAGAGCCTCCTTGACTGCCACTACAGGCAGAGGTGGTGCAGGTCAAGAGCAGGGCCCACTGCACTGGTCCAAGAAGTGCAGGCAGATGTGTAGTCCAACCTTGGAGCTGGGCTGGCAAACACATTTTTTGTGTACTGTGAATGATGACTGATACAGCTGAATTTAATGAAGTTGACCAACCACGAGATCATCCACGCTGACAGCAGCCTGCTTCACCCGAAGCTCACGCTGTATTGCCTCTTGCCTGTACTCCTGCAGCTGCTGTGTGTGCTTGTGATTGCAGCAGCCTCTACGGCGAAGCGGGTTGTCAAACACTGGGGGGTTTGTCATCATACCACAGCTTGCTAGCAGGCTGCTGTTGCTGTCGGAGTCACCAAGGTGCATGGCTGGCATACTGCTGCGCCTCAGGTGTTTGCGGGCTGCAACATGGGTCTCCAGCACAGGCCCACTGACAACTGGTAAGCTGCCTGCGTGGCTGATAGGATTTCTGCTACAGGAGCTCAAGCTGCCCAATCCTACCCCTGAGGCTGGAACCCCCCGATCCGCAGCAATGCCCTGATCAAGAGGGTGAAGACCAGTGTTCTGACTACCCTTGAGCAGGTTCTTCAAAGACCACCCCATTGCACGAGCTTCAGATGCCTGGTGTAGCACACAAAATAGATGCAAAGACTTGAATCAGCAACGGCCATGCAGCGATAAGAGGCGGCAAACGGGATTCTGAGATTCGCACAACATGAGCTGTCGGGGCATTGCTGAACCCACTCAGACTTAGAATATACCGCATGAGCAACATTATGGTCTGCATTAGCCGCACGGCCAAAGGCAGCGGGACAAGCATTCTGCCCCGCAGATCCGCACCTTCTCTCGGAACGACACAGAGCCTATAGCAGATGATTGTATACCCCTGGACGTGTTTATAGAAGCAGTTACGCCGCAAGTGGTATCAGATGCAACAATTGATATCGGGCCCGCTGATGTATTTTGGAGAATGCAGAGATTGAAATTTGAACTTGCCACGGCACCGTTAGCTTTGACAAAGATCATGGTTGTGCGGCCGCATACTGTTGCGTTTGCTCTGCTATGTCATAGCAGCAGTCGGACAGCCTGTCATAGCCAGCTGGACAAAAGCCCGGGTTTCCGGCAGAGTCGTTTCCAGCAGAGAAGGTGGCGGATACAGAGGCTTTTTTAATACAGCAAGTCTCACTCATTGCACTTCCTCGCAATAGCGCACACCCCCTAACTTCGCGCTGCAAATCTAATCCCCCTGTGTAATCTGTCAGGCCTGTCCGTGGCACACGTTCCTTTGAAAAATGATAGATGCACTTGATGTGCTGCTCAATGTGCCCCATGCACAACTGCACAAGGTACGTCGCAGTACTTTCCAATGACAGTACAAAGCACCCACAGAGTCAACGGCATACTGTTCATCAATGACCTTTTCAATTATCTATAGGTTGAAAACAATGTTCAGACACTGCTGGTGGAGGGCAACTTCACTGTCGCCATCGTGGGCACAGGCAAGGATTTCAAGGAGCAGCGAGTGGAAGCCGCAGTAGCACAGGTGTGGGACTTTTGCAATGCAATCACTTTATTCTGGCCATGCAGTGATTTAGAATTAATCGCACGTGACGCACATCGGTCTCATGCATGTCACCTCCTTGTATACTGCTGCTAGGTTGCCTGGCCGCTTGGAAAGCACCTGCCTGCCCTGAAAGCTGCAAGTACAATATTTAGCTTCGCGTTGGAAGATACCAGGGACGTGTACTACATCCTCATCCTTCCAACAGGTGGGCTTACAGCTTGCTGACTCATGCTGCCTGTACCAGGTGTGTCGAATGGATGAGCCTTTCAACACACAAGTCCAGCAGAGCATGCTATAGCCAAGCACGTGCTCAGTATTATGCTTAATCGTGCTCAGGTGTATTCAGAGGAAAACGCACAAGCACTTCGGATGACATCCCTACTAGTCATACTGGGTCTGATCATGAACACTAAGATGTAATTATGGTCTCCTCCAAGACACAGTGTGCTTCCAAGAAGTTGTGGATGCTTTTTAGAGCGAAGCATTGTGTGTTCAAGCCTTCTGTTGAGCCAGTATGGTTTTGCACTCAACAATTCTGCAAGGCCATGTCAGCTTTGCAATCACATAGATCACCAATTTGTCCAACAGGTTGTTTGGCCATTCTGCTTCAGGGACTCAGCCTGATGTGCTGGAAGCAGTTCATGATATCCTGCACGACAGCTGCGCCTTCACTACCACCAAGCAGGTTGATGCTGCGTATGAAGAAGCAGACAAGCTCACTGGGGGCAAGGAAGCCGCAGCACTGCAGGCAGCCGAAGCAGCAGGTGTGCCACCAGTGGCAGCTGCCGTAGCATCTGCAGCTGCAGCAGGCCCTGCTCCTACCCTCACACCTGCAGAAGCAGCCACAGCAGCAAGTGTTGCCGCTGGAAAATACACCTTGCCTAGCAGTGGCAACCCTACTGCTGATCGTGTGGCTGCTGGCCTGCTGCTGGGCGGCACCATGGTTGCCAGTGCTGTTGGGAGGGCAGCAGCTGCAACAGCAGATGCAATCAATGGTTATGCCAAAAAGCAGATTGACAAGCAGCAGCCGAATGCCACGCCGGCCACAATTTCGCCAACATTCAAGAAGGGGTAAGCAAGGTCGCACAAGGTGCCCTTAGGCTGTTGGGTGCATGAACGGGCTTGATGAAGCCCCTCACATGGCAGTCAACCCAGAGGAGTGGTGGGTGTTGTCAGTTTGCTGCTGTTGCTGTTTCATTTTAATCAACAGCTGCTGTGCATAGAAGTATGGATCTTTGGTATGCCGCAACAATCCTGAAACAGGCTTTGCCTGAAATTGTATCTGGCATCTGTTTCTTGTCTGACAGGCTGGCCCTGGCAGGCAGCATTGCTAGCAGTGCTGCCTATGTAACCGGCAAGCTTGCAGCACTTGTGGGCCAAGCCAGCTATGCAACAGCTCTGGCGATTGCCAAGTCCCTGCCAGGACACAAGAAGAAGCAGAAGACAGGAGAGCTGGTCACCGCAGAGGTGAGGCAGTGCAAACACCCGGTGGGCCACAGTGGCAGCCCCGCAGAGACAGCCCTGATGTGCTGAAAGTGCGACATCTAGTCAAACACGCTGGCAGCATGCAACCATTAAGGTTGGACGGACTGCATCTCGACTTGGGCTTCCAGGCTGCATGACTTGTGTCCAACTACACTTGACTTTGGCTTCACTGCTTGTGTCCAACTGCACTGAGCTGCTGTTTGTGGTACAGGAGAGGTCTGCCCTGCACACTGTGGGGGCTGCTGGCCTGGTGGCCTTTGTTGATGTCTATGACAGCCTGGAATCAGCGGCAAAGTTAGTACTTACACAGAGTGCTGAGGCATCACAGCAGTATATTACATACAAGTAAGCCTGCAGGCCTACTCGGCAAATTTCAGATGAGGTTGAGGCTGAGTATGCTGTTGTGTACCTATTAGCACTGACCGTTGTTTGAGCTGTGTGTGGCTGTGCATTCAACTGTTGCAGGCGCAGCATTCTGCACTTATCTACCGTTGATAGATGCCGCACAGGCTGACAAGGTAGTTGCCGCACAGGCTGACAATGGCATCTGCCTCTGCTCTGTTGCGACAGGTATGGGCCTGAAGCTGGTGATGCTGCAGCACAGAGTGTTCCGGTGGCACAGGACATGTTGGCAGGTGCGGACAAACATCTGGCAGCACCCCGAGCACATTTCATAGACAGATTAGGCATCGTGCATCTCTTCATTTTTGTGGAGAGGGGAGGGGGAGGACTACTTGCTGTAGGTGATGATGCCTAGCAGTTCGTTACCACCCCATAGGCATGACCAATCTGCTGCTCCAGCTAGTGTGACCCCTGGTTGGTTGCTGCTGTCTTGCAGCCACCATGAATTTCAGCCGGCTTGGTGCCCGTGCCTTAATCAGTAAGACGGCCAAGAAGAGTGCGAAGATGTATCTGAAGAGTGCAGTAGCAGGTCATGGCCTTGATCAGCAAGCAGCAGGCCAGAGAGCACCTTCATTTGCACACATGCATCAACAAACCAATCAAGGCCCAGCAGCAGCAGGTGGCACAATTGCAGGACCAGCATCCCCAGCGCTTTTCCCTGGAGCCTTCAACGAGCCTGTTGATGTTGGCAGGGTGGGGTCCAGCAGTAACCATGTTGCTCGACCATACCCTGCTGGCAGCAGTGCTGCTATGGCAGCTGCTGCTGGTCCTGAACAAATGAGGTTCAACACAGCAGCAGCACAACAGGCAGCAAGAAATGCACAACACTTGTAGTGTGCCCTGATTCATGCAGCTGAATTGCACTCACAAGTGGACATCTGCATCTCAATTGAGTCACAGGTGTGTTGATGTTTTCTTCTGTGTCTCAAGGGCTTCATGGCCTGGGTGATTCAGTATGTGTGAATGTGCTGCTGCTTGGTCAAGCCATGGAGATCCGCATAATCTTCAAGGGCAGTCTGACTGGCGAAAGTGAATCGACATGTGTGGCATGGTCTCCCGCCCCTCCAAGGGAACTGCAGCAGCTGCCAGCAGCATCTCCCTGCTGCGCAGCAACCCATCTTGTAATGCATATGCGCTCTGTGTTTCCTGCAACTGGGGGTCTCTGTGGTGCATGTGGTGCAGCTGTGGCTGCTGCCATGGGCATAGATTGCGGTCACACAGCTCCACTGCTACCTGCATGCGCGCCGGAAGGCTGATGCTGGTTTGGCCGCCGAGCTACTGCCAGTAGCAGTGCATATCTCGGAACATTGTGGGATCCTGCAGTGAGGGCTGCTTCTCTTTGTGCATGGACGTCTTGCTGTATGTGCTTATGTGCCTATGTGCTACACCAGTGAGCTTCATTACACACGCGGCTGAGCTTGGCTGCTGACGATGCACAACAGGCTCAGGCGGTTGGGTGTTACAAGATGCTACAGATCACAGTACACGCTCGTGAGCATGACATGCTACTGAAGTCGAGGCACCCACGCCCGGCTACAGCCATCATGTAACCTGAGGAAGTCTGCCCGCATGGACCGAATAACAGCTGATGCTGTTGCTACCGTCACAGCAGCGTGGATTGCCTTGCCTAACCGTCTCCCATCACAGGCCTCGCGATGCTTTTTGTTAGCAGCATCACTTCATACTCTGAGCAAATTCAGGCGTATACTGCGTCGGCATTTTTCGCACTGTACAGTACTGCTTTTGTTGTATAAGTCCTTATCCACGAGCTAAAGGTCCAACTGCAGCAACGCTTGCCTCATATTCTCAGCGTTGTACTTAGTGGCATGGGAAGCCGCCGCTGCTATTCCGCTGTATTGGATAACAATGAGGAAGCACTAGACATTGCGCACGTGATCACCTTTCGACGCCAACGGTTTCCAAGTCCATTAACACACATGCATATGTAACCCCTTACATGTCCTTTCATTTGCCAGCGCATCCACTGTTGCATGTCTCTATGTCTTTTACATGTGTGGTGTACACTTCCTCCTTAATCAACAGGCAAGGGTTGAGCAAAGGGTGTAGATTGAGCATATTTCACAAAGGCAATGAATTGATACAGCTATTTCTTTCGGCACTGCCTACTATCTACTAGCTACTGAAGTTTAGTTCATGCTGTTCTCATGCTACTCTCAACACTTCCTTGCTCATATCAAATGTTGGCACTTCTTCTCATTCAGGTAGCTGTTTGACAAGCGTTATTACTGTACAGACGGTAAGCTACTAGCTTGAAGCTGCTTTGTACATCCAACATGCATTGGAACTCACAGCATCCAGTACGGCACCTTGCTGAGTACCACTTCACAACCTTCCTTGCCAAACTTTTTCATCATGTCCAGCTCCCCCTGCAACAGCAGTGAAAAAAGCCAGGTTGGCGCTATTGTCAGTGTACCTGGTCTTCCTTCTCGGCAAGTGATGATTCACAGTATCCCTTTGATGGAACCAGCCACTGGTGTCTGAGAGACCCAGCAAGTGCAGCTGCTCGGTGTCAAGATGTTGAATATCACACAGCGATTGTGGTCGAAATGAATGTTTTCTGCGTCTGTAGTAGTTAGTGTCACTATGAAAGACACACACAAAGATACACACCCTCCATGTGCTGTCTGTATCGCTGATTGAAGTTCCACCGTGAGGTGTAACACTTCCCTATGTTGAAATTGTCAATTGACATTTGCCAAACGGTTCAACTGGTGGCTGGTGACAGTAGTGAACAAAACCATTCATGGCACGCCATCCTGAATTAACTGCAAACTCTGGTGTTTAAAACCCAATGCTGGCACTTGCCAGGAATGAATGCTGCCAATGGCTGTATCACAAAGCAGCTGACCAATTGCTGATGAACAAATGTTGCCAGCAGGCTGCTGGCAACATTACTGCTTGGAGTCGGTGCATACCTGCAGCAGCTTCACCCTGTTGGCTGACCTCGGGTGGTCCTGGATGTAACTTGCATTTGATGCTGCCTTGCCCATCATCTGTGCCTGGTACTCCTCCATTTTGGCAAAAGTGGTGGGTGCCTTGTCCTGGTTGTAGCCAGCAATGGACATCAGCTTCAAGCCAATGAGGTCTGCCTCCGCTTCAGCACGCCTGCGGCCACAGAGAGGGAAATGGCAGCATGATGGTGATGGCACACTCTCTACTCAGATAACACAAGAAAGCTGCTCTCTTGTGTACAGTGACTGTACTGAATTCGTCTGTGCATCAGGCTGCGGTCACAATAGTTGTGCATTGTTCATCATTATTGCGACCAAGGATGGCGGCAAGCTGTTACAATTGGTGGCAATGTATATACACATACACACATAGTCACCACAAGCCCTTCTGACCTGGAAAAGGGCAGCTGCAGTAGCAGGTTGGTTGCAATGTTGACCAGGCCACCAACAGGATTGAAACCCCCGCCACGACCAGGGTAGCCCCTGCCTGGGCCAGGCAGGCCCCTAGGTCCTGCTGCCATTGTAGGATCAGTCATTGCCTGATCAGGGAATATGTAGTAGATTGAGTTGCCTCTGCGGCTCTGAGCATACGGGTTGCGCTGGCTGTAGTAAGGGTTGTCATAGGGGTTTGCACTGTAGGGGTTGCGGCCGTACCCACGAGGGTCCTGATAGCCCCTGTGAACATCATGGCAACAGCAGCACTAATCTGAGACCATCTGTTATAGCCCAGCCAGGCTGGCACAGTATCTGCTCTCAAGGCTGTCAGGTGCCCAAAAAGCCACATGTTATCAGCGCCATGGGCTGAGTAAACCTCACAAGCACGACACACAGGGTGCTGCAATGCTGACAGTGATGTCTGGTGCACACATATCTGGATTATCACAACCCTCAAATCATGGTTGATACATTGGCTGGTGTTAGGCATTGTGCTGGTGGTTACCTGCGGAGGCGGCTGTCGTAGCGAGGATCACGGCCACCATAGCGAGGGTCGGAACTGCGGCCATATGGCTCCCTGTCATAATACGGCTGACCAGGGCGCATGGTGCGCTGGATGGCATATGCTCCCAGCTGCAGGACAAAGCAGCCAAATTTCCTAGGAGATGATTGATAGCAGGCTCATTAATCAGGTCAACCTGATTCCAGCAACTAATCAGTAAGCAAGCAGCACAGTTTCTTGTCTCACATCAGACAGTCTTCCCTCACCTGCACTGCCAGGGCAATGAACAACCCCAGAGTGATCTTCTCCCCACTATGCCTTGCCAGCGCATGAGCACACTCATGGCCAATCACGGTGGCTATCATGTCCTCATCACGATTGAACAGCTTGATCAGACCTGATACAAGGCACAGCAGGCACAGCAGCAAAATGACACAGTGGTTGGACTTGGACAGCATAACAACATGCTCATCTGGTCATGCTTTATGAAGTCAGCTACTGCACTGACAACAGGTTAGAGACTTTGAGCCTATGACAAAAGTCCGTTATGATGCAGCACTGCTGCTTGCATATGATATGCAAGCACCCTAGCTTTTGTGGCAGCCGAGAAGACAAAACAAAAGCGCAGCACTACCATGCAGCTTGGATCACTGTCACACACAGCATACCATTGAAAACCACAATCTTTCCTCCTGGCAGCACAAATGCATTCACAGTCTTGTCATCCAGCACAGTCACCTACATCAGCAGGAATGGTGTTGGCTTGAATGTCCACTAGGAAACTGCTGGCAAAGTGAAGATGCACTCCTGATGAAAAGCAAAGAGATTCCACACCCAACAAGATCCCTGGGGGTGACACTTTCAACAAACTGCAGGGTTCCTTCTATGACCCAAACAAAGCCTGTAGTCCCTCTCAATGCTGCCCGCTGGCACACCAGCCTGGCCCAGATCAGTGATCTCACCTCCCAGTCAAACTTGGCAATGTGCTTCTGAAAGCCGGCACCATGTCCCTCTTCAACAGCTGATATGATGCGCTCAGCAATGCGCTTGACCAGCTTCACATCAGAGTGGTCGGGGGGGAGGGCCTTGCCCCGGTATTGGGGCTGTTGAAGGATCTGCACAGCCAGCAGTGTATACGCCACTATTAACATTGCCAACAGCGTGCCATGTAGTACAGCAATATCTAATCACATTCCTACCACTCTACTGCCCAGCCACACAGTTTTCCAACTGCACAAGACACTGAATATTATCAATGGGTGTCTGTGATCCTTACGCAGCTGCATGATTGCATATGGCACAACGCGACTGGCCGTGGACATTCTCCACAGACACCTGCCAGATGCATGGCATGCACCAACCACCGACATTGAGCTGCTGGTTGCACCAAAGGCTTGTCGCTGGGACATCCCCGCAGCCGGCCTAGATCAGATCTACACACCTGAGAGAACGAGTACTGTCCCAGCAGCAGCTCTGCCCAGACTGGCAGCAACACAGTGTGCTTGCGCAGGGTAAAGGGCACCTTCTGCTCAACCGTGCTGATCTGAAGCAGGCGCACAGCCAAACCCGCAGCCACACCAACACCCACAGCTGCAGGATGACAGATACAGTGATACAGAGGGTCATGCCTCCGAGTGATATGATGTCAGTGTTGTGTACTGTGTATGTTGACACACTGTCCTGCAGTTGGCAGTGTGCTGCAGAGTGGAGAGTGAAGCTAACTCACATGGCCAGTCGTGGCTGTTAGCAAGAGCAAAACTCCCAAGACCTCCAAGGGTAGGCAAGGCAATGTCAGCTAGGCCTACTGGTGAGTCCCGCATAGCAGCCTTGGCCTATAAGCATAACGGGCAGCAAAGACACACTGTTTATACTTAGCAAGTCTGCGCATTTGGATTATTACGAGGACAGCTGTCATTAACAAGGAATGAGCAGGCTGCCACTGGGCTGCCATTTTTCAAGTGCATCTCTCCTGCACTGCCTGTCCTATCATGCCCGCCTGGTACTGGACCAATACGTCACTGACAAAAGCTGCGTGAAGTTTGTCCTACATTGTATCACACTCTTGTGGTCTGCCCACCTGCTGAATGAGTGCCTGAGGTCCCTTTCCTTCATCTGGGGGGTCAGACTCCATGAAGTGGCGCCTCCATGAGGGGCTGGACACATCAACATCCTCCTTGGTGGCTTCCCTGAAGATTTTAAGGGGGAAGAGTCAATGCATGCTTACATGCATGCTGCTGTCATCAGGCATTGGTGTGACAATAAGCAGAGCACTGTGCTCTGCCGCCGCTGGCAGCTGGTGGGTCAGGGTCGAAAGGGCAGCAGGGCAGTACGCTGCGACTCAATGACGAATATCTGTTTCAAATATGCTATGCGTCGCACCTGAACCTGCATACTTGGCGGCTTGCACGCTGTTGCGTGAAGGCCCTTGGGACAGCAGCTGTCGCTGTCCTGCTGCTCCTAACGGCTGATTCATATGAACAGCGGGTATTGACTGTGCTACCACACAGCATTCTAGCCCGTTTTTCGTACAAAGTGCGTGGCTTGCACTGTACAGCCACCTGCTGATCAGTTTTAGCCCCCGATAGCTGACTCTGTGTAGTCGTCGCACAACCCAAGCTGCTGCGTGTCAACGTGCCCACTGCCCTTTCCAACAGCTGATCGTGTTATGCAGCCGATTTGTCGTCTATGTGCAACGGTCACGTTTACAACCACCGCTACGCGGCACTACGTCACGGTCCAATGCAACGACATGCATTGGGGCTGGTGCAAAACCGCCTGAAGCAGTGGGCTCCAAACGCAGACAAGCAGGCACTGTTCTGGAAATGGAATATGCTATCTGCATCCCGACGTAGTCCAGCACCTTTACAGAACGAAACAGCAGATCCCTGCGAGCGCACCTATGAAATTCTCAATCCCAGAACCGATGAACAACAGCAACTCACACCTCATATCTTGTATGGGCTGCAGTGCATGGATCCGATCGTTATGAGGTGGTGAACGATGGTCACTCGCGGTGCCGTGGCGGGACTGCCAGCAACCAGGAACCCAGGAACAGCGAACAGCTGGGTGTGAATAAATGCATTCGTTTCTCAGGACGTTCTTCAATCTTTGCCAGCTTTCACTTACCGAGAATATCGTAGGAACCATCATCAGGGCGAGGTGAACAGTGACAGCCGGTGTGACAGGACCCTTTGTGTCAGACTCGTGCGCAGCTGTCGTCCTGTAGAGCAACAAAAAACACAACTTTCAGTTTCATCACCACAGCGCCTGTAGCGCAGCTCGTTTAAATACAGACCAAAATATCCTACGCGGGGTGATCAGTCGGCGCAGCAGGTGAGCTTTTAGCAACATTGCTTTGATTGTAACTTTGTCCTGCATGTTGATGTCTCCAAGGTCGCATACTCTGTCGCTCTCAGGGCACTTGTCGCGATCCATGGCATCTTCACCTGCGTTCGTAATGATATTTGCTCTCATGTAGATCTTAGAGTTCCGTGCAGTCACCGCAGCATAGCTGCGAAGCCCCTCATGGCTGTCCAGGTGCAGCTGCTGGTACCTGCTAACCGCGAGCTCTGGTGGCCAGCTGGCTCGCGGTACATGCAGATCCCACAGTGCATGCACATATTAGCTTTTTAGTCGGTTCATTTATTTGCCGGCATCCAGCGCAGGCAAGCTGCCGCAGTAGCAGCATGCGGTCCTGGGGCGTTGCTGTGTACTTGGCAGCACTGCTGGCCACAGCAGCTGCCAAGGGAGGAGAGTTTTTCCCGAGCGTGGTCATCACAACCGTAGATGAGCTGCAAAACAACTGTCAGCAGATGGTGAACAATGCCCTGAAGCTAAACAGCAGGAGTATCAAGTTTGTGCCTACAGTACACTACTATGGCAGTGAGACCAACCTGAACAGTTACTGTTACAGGTACATACGGATCAAAAGTGGTGTAAATGCTCATTGAACTTCTGAGAAACCAAAACTTATGAAGTCAGATAAAGTCTAGTGACATGTGCCGACCTACGGCTGGTGAGTATCCCTCTTGCTGTTGTGGTTGCTGAAAGTCCCTCCCCTTCCCTGCCCTGCTCCCCAACAGCCTGCACCAAGTATATAGTGCTGCACTGCCACCCCACCCTCCAGGAACAATTGGGGCAGCTGTGAGGCACCCAACCAGGGCAACATTGAGCGCTTCACCTCCCTGCTAGCCAGCTGCATGAAGAAGGCTGTTGATGCAGGCAAGGACATTGCAGTATTGGCACACCTCGACAACATGCAGGTGGGCACAGTGGCAACTGGATGATTGCCACCAGTCATGGGACCATGGCCTTTGCAACTGCAATGTGCACTGTTGTCTGCAGTATGCCGCTGTTGAACACCATTGACTGCAGCCACGGGCGACAGGCTTGCGACCCTGTTGCTTTAGTGTGATAACAGTAACTGGAAAATTGACCTGATCAT
Source organism: Coelastrella sp. MACC-549 (assembly GCA_018290735.1). Lineage (NCBI taxonomy): Eukaryota > Viridiplantae > Chlorophyta > Chlorophyceae > Sphaeropleales > Scenedesmaceae > Coelastrella > Coelastrella sp. MACC-549. The sequence continues at coordinate 4,102 of JABEVS010000526.1, read as the reverse complement.
CCTCGGGTGGTTTGAAATGCTGAGTCTTGGAGTCTCACCAACTGATCATGTTCATGTGCCTTTCTGCAGCAATACACCTGGAGGAACCTGCTGCAGTTCAGCCCCACTGCAAAGAAGGGAGGGTACAGCTATGCTGATGTCGTCATTGCTCCAATGGCAAACGCAGTCAACAGGGTCATCAAGTAAGGACGATTTGTTGTTTTACATTGCTGATATTGCAGTCAAGACCAGCAGCAGCCATGACAAAAGTTACTTTAGCAAGAGCGTACATCTGGAAGCAGCAGGCTCCAACAGCCTGATGGCTCTGGGATAGTGCCCGGCAACATAATATGTGGCGTGTTTGAACCCTCTGCTGCTGGATCACTTGTGGCTTTGCTCCCTGCGCCAGGCCTGGAACCAAGGTGGTGTTCACCCTGAATGGGGAGACAGGCAAGAGTGTCAGCCAGTACTCCAAGGAGTGGCTCACCCTAGTGCCATATACCAAATCCCTCATAAGAAAGAACAAGAATCTCAACCCCAGAGATGTCCTGGTGAGGGAGGCCCCTCAGGATCTTGTTGGTGCCATGCATCAGAGTCAGCAGAGCCCAACAGCCCCTGCATCGCTTGTGCGGTCTAGACAGTGCCAAAGACACTGGCAACTCAATGCTGTTGCTGAAACACACCTGAGTAGCAGGTCGAGCTGCTTATGCTCTCAACAACCAGAGCCAGTGTTGGCAAATTGCAGTGTTGTCGCTTTCTACCATCAAGCGGCCTCGTCAATGGTCGCAAGTGCTCAAGTTTCAAGCATTCTGCCCTTTCCAATGCGCAGGTTGGCATCAGTCTGAATTACAACAAGGTGTTTGGCTGGATTGACTTTGACTCAATCTCTCCAGCCTACATCAGCCAAAACTTTGACCGGGAATGGAAGCAGCAAAGTCGCAAGTACCCGATGGACCTGGCCAACATGAAGAAGCTGTATGAGGCAGTGGATGTGATTGGTGTCTCAGGTCAGCAGCTACATGGTGTATGGCACGTCTATCACGCTTTGTTGACATGTAGCAAGTGTGGCACATGTAGTAGACAGATTGGCTGGCTCAATAGTATACAACCTGCAGCATTGGCTGGCTTCCAGTGCGTTGTTGGTTCATTATTGATCAGGGTCTAGAGTGCTCGTTACACCCGCCAGTGCTACTGCTGACAAATGTGTCTGTGCTATTGTTATATGTGGTGCAGCTTACCCACCCCTGTATGTTGGGTTCAGTGTTGAGGCACTGAACACGCCACTCAAGTACCATGAGCAGGAGCTGTCGTATGCTGGCATCAACCTCAAGGACCTCATCAGGAAGGAAAAGAAGGTCAGAGGCCCAGCTGCCTGACTGTGCACAAGATATTGCCTGCCCAATGTGCTTGTTTGCAACAGGCCTCAGACATGATGTGGCTGTTTGAGACTCATACCTGCATGCTGTTAGCGTGTGTTAGCGTGTGCTGTCTGCTTATACAAGTGATGCTCTAGCAGGCATTACACATTGCAAAATGCTGCCATATTCTTTAACGGCAGCAGCAGGTTGCCTGCAAGATGGCACTAAAATGCCCAACCCTACTGTTATTGGCAGTCGCATTGAAGGACACACAGACAGTCCCTGAGCACGAGTACTGAACACATTGAAGGACACACAGACAGTCCCTGAGCACGAGTACTGAACTGTGTGTCTGTCTTGCGACCTTCAGCTGGTGATTTCTGAGTGGGGCATAGGAGGCGGCACAGAAGATGGCAATGGTATCGCCCCCAACCTGCAGGACTTGGCAGGCCACCCATTCTTTGGTCTGTGGTACCCATACAGCACTTCCAAGGACCCCTGGAAGGCATCTCAGTACAATGACTACAGGTGGGGACCAGCGGCCCACTGTGCCACGCGGCCTGGAGCTGCTTGCCAGAGGTTTTGAAAACACAGCATTTTCCTCAACTGTCCTATGATCACCTAGCACTACAGTATTCATCCCAATCCTTGAGCTGTCACGGGACTGCTTACAGTACATTCATCATCAAGACACACACACCTCCTGCTCCCTCTTGTGTGCTCTGTAGGCGCTACCTGTACAAGCAGATGTCGCAGTGGCTGAAGTCTGGTGCTGGGGATTACAAACTGGATGGCGTGTACGTCTGGGATGCAGGTGAGCGTGGCTTGGCAGCTATGGCTGAGGCCCATGTGAAGTTGTATTGGTTTTGCAGTTGTGCATGAAGACCGTGTTGCTCCACTGCCTGCAGCATTGCCAGCGAGAATCTTCTGATGCAAGTATGCTTGTTGATGTGCTGAATCGCAGCAAAAGAGCAAACACCACATGTTGTCGCCTTTTACCCCTTTCTCTCTTATATCCCTGCTTGTTCTGCTGTTGATCCGCTTCCTTCAGGTTCCTGGGACGCTCTAGGTGTCCACTACGCCACATCAGGCCCTGGCGGCAGCTGGGCAGACGAACAGATTATTAACATGGTCAAGCAGCACAACAAGTCCGTGAAGTAGTCCAGCTGTCTTACTGCAGGTATAACGCTAACTTAGCCTACACCGGGTGTACAGGAGATATAGACATTTATTGTAGCCTGAGAGATAGGACAGTTAGGCGTTGCTGTCTGGTGATCAAGCACAAGAAGTATGATTTGAATGCTTTGATCGTGTTTTTTGCCAATCAATTCTGGATGGACATGTGAATCTGTAGTACTTGTTGAGAGTGGGGCTGACCATCATCTGGTGGCAGTTTCTGTGATGGAGACAATTGTTCTCGGGCTGGATCTCTGCACTAGAGTCCTGGAGTGACTGTTCAGTGGGTCACTGGGAGAGTGTCCCTTTGTACAGTGATGTGTACTTATCTGGAGGTACTCCAGTCCCTTTGTACAGTGATGTGTACTTATCTGGAGGTACTCCAGAACCCCAACATATTGCAGACTATCAAGGGCCTTGGGTGGTATTGTTGTATTTACATTGCAGCACCCCACAACAAAGGCCTGTCTCAAGTTACGACGCGTGCTGAGCTTCATTGGTGAAGCTGAGACTGTGATAGTGTTTTATGGCTTTCATGCTGGGGTAACCACTAGCTTGCAGTGACTGTCATCTCAACTCTGCACAATGCCTCTGTGGTCTACTACGGTTGCCACCTGGCACTGCAGAGCCTTGGACCTTATCAGTGGTGTTCTAGAGGCTTTGAAAGTAGTGTGGCAGACTGCTGGCCTGCTGGCAGCCAGCAAATTGCACATCAAACAGAGCTATGCGGGGACCTTCAACAGGCGAGCTGTATCTTTCCACCGGCATACTGCGTGCGATGTGCTATATTTCTTGAAGAAATTTAGCCATGCAGCAAGTTGAGATGCTATGGCAAATGAGTTGACATGCGTTGGGGGCAATGTATCTATTGATATATGAACGGTAGTCAGATTGCTGAAAGGTACAGCTGCAGTGCAGCCGCCGGATGTCCACAACGTGAACAGTTGTATGAGATTCCTACAGTAAGTTTTCTGAATGGCAACATACTTATGCGAATCAAGCGAGGTTGTTGCCAAGCGAGGTTGTTGCCAGGTTGTCCTTCTGGTCCAGCTGGAAACACCCAACATGTGGTCCTTGCTCAAGTGCAGCCATTGGATGGGTCGTTGCAGCCCCCACCTGGCAGTGCACTTACACATGCGACTATCTGTTTTACGTGCAAAATTGGTGTTTCACTCACTGACCAAAGGAAAAGAGACATGCAGCAGGTGTCTGCAGTAAGTCCTGCTTCAAAGTGTGGCACAGAGTGCATGTGGGTCATACACATGCATATGCATCCCCTGGGTGGTCTTGATCTGGCGTGGATAAGATTGGGCTGATGCAGAAGCAGATGGGTTTTTCTGATGAACTGGATGATCCAGCAACTGTGCAAGCATATGCATTGCTGCAGATGCAATGCAACATCTACAATGGGCTGAGATGTGCGCAGTAAGTACCAGCACAGTTGATAGGCCATCTCATATGATATATATATAAGTTACCCATTGACCATAGCAATCCTGCCATCGGCCCCGCGCCCCATTTCAGAAGCGGACAACAACAATCCATGCTGAGCGGTTCGACCGCCATTATGCTCACATTGACACCGTAGT
>JABEVS010000525.1:31808-42458 GCA_018290735.1 Coelastrella sp. MACC-549 | reverse complement strand
CCCCGCGCCCCATTTCAGAAGCGGACAACAACAATCCATGCTGAGCGGTTCGACCGCCATTATGCTCACATTGACACCGTAGTTTCCAAGCAGTAGAGAGGTATTGTGCAATACATGGCAACACACATTGTAAGGTACCAACGGAGCCCCATACATCATCGGACATGTATGACATACTGTTAACCATGTGAGTGGGTATTCAGCTGACAGACTCTAGAGGGTACTCTGGATGGTAGACGCAATGATGGTGTAGAGACTACCGTTAAAACACACTCAACAAGCCGTTGTACACATGGCATGCATGCCCCACATATGTGTGGAGAGGGTTTAATGATGGCTGTTTCTGGCCCAACCTGGTATGAGTGCTGGGCCTGGGGGTATTGTGCTGTTCACCTTGTACAAGATTGTCCTGCGTGTAGGGATAGCCCAAGCTTGTGCCAGCTTAGGCTGGCGCTATATAGACAATATATAGTACATATATCTGCCTCATAGCTTTATATTGTACAACAGGTAGGGGACCCTACATACATGCAAGCTGTATCTTTCCACCAGCACACTGCGTGCAAATGCCACGGTCTGCATGACGCAGCATATTGTGTCGACAGTCGATATATGTAGCGCTTGCAGCTTCTCTGCCATTTGACTAGTATATCAGTCGAGTTGCTATGGCAAGTTACGCCACGCGTATGTAACGCTGCTGCTGCTGCAGCAGCGCGCTAGCAGTTTGCCACCTGGTTCATTCCAGGTTTGCCTTTATTTGGCTATTGTGTGTCTTTGGTCGATCATTGCCTTGCATCTTGCTATGCCATGTCAGTCTGTCACTCAGGTTTCACGTAAGTCCCAGATTGCGTATCGCAGCTTAATGCTCGATCAGGCGACATTGCGCCTGTTCTTGGATTCTTTGGTTTGCTAGTCTCTTTGGAAGTATAATTCAGCAGCTTTACGACTGCAGAGTTGCCTGGCGTTAGCTTTTGAAGCATTCAAGCCGCCCAACGCCTAATCGAGCCTTCCACCGAGCGAGACCAAGACCACCAAGGACATATTTAGCCTGCCTGCAAAGAGTACCTCATCATTGGTCAAGCAACAACTAAGATGGCTGCACCCCAGTAAGCTTGTCTTTCTTAGCTGTGATCCGAGTACTCAATAGCTGTAGTCTGTACTACATTAATGTACGGATAGAGGCTCTATGTGCACATGCAAGTGCCTAACATATGCATATGAATCTCTATCACAATTTGGGTTCTTGGATTTGGAAGCGCGGGCGGAATATTCCGCCCGCGCTTCCAAATCCAAGAACCCAAATTGTGATAGAGATCCATATGCATATGTTAGGCACTTGCATGTGCACATAGAGCCTCTATCCCAATATCCAACTGTCAAGCTACTGGCAGTTGTTCTAGTTCGGTTACGACAGCCCAACCAACAGTAGCTTCTGCTGGCGTTGTCAACTTCATCCAAGAGGCAAACGCGCTCCAGAGCGCAAGGGCCTGCACTCTCTCTCGGCTTAAAGGGGGGACCCCAACTTTCTGAGTCTCAGCTCAGGAGGACATCAAGAGCTACAGCAGCTGCAGCCAGAGCAGCAGCCCTTGGGTACCAACCCCCGGTACCTCCACTAGCAGCACCCGCTATCGACCCAGCAGCATTACAGCAGCCCTTTGGTGCACATCACGGCTTTGACCCGGACCTAGATCAGCCGGAAGATCAGCTACCACCTATCCCAGAAGGGCTAAACCTTGGTGCTGCTGGCGACAATCAGCTAAGTAACCCTACTGGCCCATATAACAGCCCCCACGGTGGTTTTTACACACCCCGTGGACGTAGTTCACCTGATAGTGATTGCTCTGGTAACAACACCCCGCAGTGGCCACCATTTACGCCATTGGTGCCACAGCAGTTTTCCAGCAATTCTTGGACAACCCATTGTTTGCAAACCCAGCAGTAGTGCCAGCAGCAGCTCCTACTGTCAACAACCCTCCAGCATTGTTTGGTGCCTCCATTGCCAGCAATCATCTCAGCTATATTGACAAAATAGATCTGCTCATGGACCCATTCATGATGAACAGTAGTTTTGGCAGCAGCAGCAAAGTGGTCTTCCGCTGGGATGGCATGCAGCGGGGTGAAGGGTATGATCAGGGCAAGGCAGCTATCCTCCAGATGGATAGTATGCACAAAGCTCGTAACCCATCATCTGATGTGAATAAACAGTGGAACATTGCTGATCGCCTTGCTCTTACAGTCAGCTGTATAGCCCCAGAAACCGATGGCTGGGTTGTTGCATCAGCATTCAAGAAGCACACCTCCTATTACATGGGCAGGACTGTGCTTAACCAGTATATGCCTTTTGACGAGGCATATGAACTCAGCAAGGCCATTGCTGTTCCACTGCTGTCACACTCAACTGCGCAGGCTGGCCCAGCTGAAGAGGCACTGCGCAAGCGTCTGGAGCTTCAGTATAAGCCAATTGCTGAAGCAGCAGCCGTGCTGCAGCTGCTCGCACCTGCACCAGTACAGCTGCAGGCAGCTAGCAATGCGCTCCAGACAGCGCGGTCTGCCGTCACTTCACTGGGCTCAGCCCCTGTGCAGTTGGCTGGAGAAGATGCAGCTACCTTCAGCGGCAGGAGCACTTCATACACTACCAACTTGGTAGCAGCTGAGGCAGATCAGAAAACAGCTGAGGACGCACTCACTAAGCTCAATGAGGTGAAGAAAGTCGGCCATTTTGTCATGGTTGACGGTGACTTCATCTCACCATTAGATGCCCTCTACCGCTACTACTGGGTAGTAATGGATGTCATCTTTGGGCTTGGAGATGCACAGCGGCTGGAGCAGCTGTACAGGCTTGCTAAGCCAAAGTCCCAGGGCACCGACACTGTTGCCCTGTTTGGTCAGCGGGTGAAGAAGGTGTTTAATGATGCAGCACACCTTGTAGACCCAGCCACAAAGACACCAGGGATGGTATTCTACCGTGGTCTCAACAATCTGGCTTTCTCAGAGCAGCTGAAAATCTGGGCAGACACCAATCTGGCCATGGAGCGAGACCCCACCACACGCCTGGACCGCACTATTGAGCAAACCAAGAATGTGGAGGGCTATGGCCAGAACTCGGTGCAGTTTGGTCAAACATGCACTTTGCTGCTACCACAGGCAGCAGGTACCCCGGGGTGGGGTTTAGTCGCCCATTTCTCTTAGGCCAGGGAGGTGATGGCACAGCAGGCCTGTGTTACACAGTACAGTAGCAGCGACTTCACCCGCAATGCTGCTGGCAACTGCGTCTCCTGGCGCAAGCAGTCTATATAGATATATCCCAGCTGCAAGCAAGCTGCTGCTTCATGGGCAACAGCGCTGGTCACAGGAGTTCAGCTTCTCTTCGCTGCGGGTATCTGCCAGCACCTTGTCCTGGTGCTCCTGTGACCAGCGCTGCTGCCCATTAAGCAGCAGCTTGCTTGCAGCTGGGATAGACTGCTTGCGCCAGGAGACGCAGTTGCCAGCAGCATTGCGGGTGAAGTCGCTGCTGGACAGGCCTGCTGTGCCATCACCTCCCTGGCCTAAGAGAGATGGGCGACTAAACCCCACCCCGGGGTACCTGCTGCCTGTGGTAGCAGCAAAGTGCATGTCAAACTGCACTGAGTTCTGGCCATAACCCTCCACATTCTTGGCTTGCTCGATAGTGCGGTCCAGGCGTGTGGTGGGGTCTCGCTCCATGGCCAGATTGGTGTCTGCCCAGATTTTCAGCTGCTCTGAGAAAGCCAGATTGTTGAAACCACGGTAGAATACCATCCCTGGTGTCTTTGTGGCTGGGTCTACAAGGTGTGCTGCATCATTAAACACCTTCTTCACCCGCTGACCAAACAGGGCAACAGTGTCGGTGCCCTGGGACTTTGGCTTAGCAAGCCTGTACAGCTGCTCCAGCCGCTGTGCATCTCCAAGCCCAAAGATGACATCCATTACTACCCAGTAGTAGCGGTAGAGGGCATCTGATGGTGAGATGAAGTCACCGTCAACCATGACAAAATGGCCGACTTTCTTCACCTCATTGAGCTTAGTGAGTGCGTCCTCAGCTGTTTTCTGATCTGCCTCAGCTGCTGCCAAGTTGGTAGTGTATGAAGTGCTCCTGCCGCTGAAGGTAGCTGCATCTTCTCCAGCCAACTGCACAGGGGCTGAGCCCAGTGAAGTGACGGCAGACCGCGCTGTCTGGAGCGCATTGCTAGCTGCCTGCAGCTGTACTGGTGTAGGTGCGAGCAGCTGCAGGCAGCTAGCAATGCGCTCCATAACTTGCCTAGCTACTTCAGCAGGCGCGTCATGTAATTTGTCGTCAATCTGAATGATTTGTTGTCAGTGTAGTGCAGCTCAGGTACTACCAGCTCAGGCTGAGGCTCAGCTTCAGTTGATGGATGCAACAAGTTGCCCATGGCTATTCCTATACTTTGTAAACGTCCGCAGCACATGGCATGCAACCGTTGCAGGACGGTCCTGCACTAACACGCAGCCTCTGAGAAAAACTAGTAGGGTTCTAAGGGCCAAGAGGGGAAGGGCACTTACAGAGTTACTTGGAAAAAGTAGTGATCATTTCGTCCAGCAGACTACCAGCTCCGAGCTCAGCACTACTGCATAGGCTGTGATTGCCCTCAAGGTACTACTGCTGTGTATAATCAGTATCATAGCAGTGCTAGCTCGGAGGACCAAACATCCCAGAAGGTTGCTGGCGTAGACCAATACTAGAAACCACAAAACACCTGACAGGCTGATTGAGCGGCATACTGAACAATCCTGGACTAAGACTTCCCTAACTGCGCTTTTTGGTATGACTTCAGAATATCTTTTGGGCTCTTCCACTCCCCCTGTGCTGCTGCTGATCTGCTGCCCTTACTGCCACCATTGCTGCTGTTCTCTGCTCGCTTGGCCCGTGACTTGTACAGGAGGTAGCACCAGAACGCAAACGCTGCCATGTGTATGAAGATCAAGGCAAAGACTAGGCCCTCAAATTGATGCCAAGGGTCCTTGGTGTGTGCATGAGGGTTGTGAGGCTCGCTAAGCCCCTGGGGCAATATCAACTGCTTGACCATGCGTTGCTATTCGAGCTTTGCAGCTCCTTTCACGGGTCTACTTGCATCTACAGCAGCTACTGCATTGAGCCCACTGGCTAGATGTCATCTGCCAGGTGTTGGCTGTCAAGTTGGAGCTTTGGATAACGGCTGGTAAATCCTTCAAGCTGCTGTTATATGCTGGTGAGTTGGTGATAGGTATGGGAGTTGATGCCGGACAGAAGCTGTTGCGGCAGCTGGAAGCTCGGGGCTGCTGATGCTTGGTATGTGGGATGTCACCTGCACGGCACCAATTGGGTACCTGTAAGCATCTTAAAGCAAGTGACGGCGCTATGCAGGGCAATGGTAGGATTCATGGGCGTATCAGGTTAAGATGAACACGCAAGTAGTTGCGGAGAAGCTTGATGTTTGCATGTGATGCCAAATGGCTGTGTTGCAGATGGTTCACCACTCACAGACTGAAGTCTTTAGCTTCAAGATCCACGGCCAGCACACTCCAGCAGACTATATTGACAAGATTTCCTTTTTGATAGCTGCGTATGAAGCAACTGTCCGGTTGAGCATATGTTTGACATAAACTGTCGAATGTATGTAATGGACTCAGATCATAAGGGCAGTGTGTTGGATATGAGGAGCATGCACGGATCAAGATATCTGCACAAAAGGAGGGGACGAGCCTTCACGTGAGGGTTCGCTGAATTTGAAGTTAGAGCCAGTCTACCGTTGTGACCTGCAATGAATTGTAGCTTATACAGTGCGCTTTTTTTCTTTGCTACTTCTATACGCTGCTGCGTATCATCTGTCGACAGGCCCATACGTAAGCAAGTGCACACTCACCAGGCCGGCAGCACTTGTTGCTGCGTTTGAGCGTCATGCAAAGGTAATAGTGCGTTACGATTGAAATCCTGGCTGTTAGGTGCCCCGTCACCATCCAGCAGTACGAAAAGCAGTAAAGGGCGTACTCTGCGCGAAATCAGCTACGACAAGCTTCAAATCTAGATAAGTAGCTAATAACGTCAGCAGATGATTGTGCAAGGGCCTACGGTCTTTGAAGTGCGTGACTGTGCAGCAGCATTCTTCCTTGGTCAGTTTTGACCAGGACAGCAAGCAGCTGTGGCCTTTGCAGCGCCAGAGCGCCACAGCTGCCGCATATGCAACAATGTATCCGGGTGAAATAGCTCAGCTTTGACTCAGGTGCGGCCTGAGGGCCTGGAAGCGGCAGCAGAGCTTAGGCTGATGCACACCTCAGCGTCTTGAAAGCATAATGAGCAGGAGGCCTTCAGACACTACCATCAAGACCAGTATACGCATCAGGCCATGTTCAGACCGGGAAAAGAACTCGTACCCAGGGCCCAGCGTCGTGCAAGCAGCCTCTGGCGAGGTGCGGCTGTATGCCAAGCAGGCATGCAGCACCTTGAACACATGCAGCGCCACTGCAAGGAGGTGAGTTTGTCACAATGTGTGTTCTGCTACAAGGTATAAATGTTCTTAAGCGCAACCTGCTGGTACAGTTTATGCACCTGTGAACTGCATCACTCTGCAAATTCACTCAGTAATAAGCAGGCTGCTTCGTTATTTCACGACAAGGCCAGCAATAGCTGCAAATGCAGAGGCAATTTATGATGCTGCTGCTGGCAGCTGCCTGCAAAAGGATGTGGCCAGCAAATCTCTGCATAACATTGATATGCATCTGAGTCTGGGTGCGACAACAAGACTATGCAACCTTGGATTGGTGGTAAATGTTTGCAGGGAGCTTGTGACGGGCAGTAGGCAGCGCCCCAGTACGCCCAGTAGGCCAGTGACTCCAAATCAGGGTGCATCAGCAGCAGCACAGGCAGCATGGCATGCCATGCAACAGCAGCAGGCCCTCAGCAGCGACTACCAGTCATACCCTTTTGGTGAGCAGGCAGGTGCTGCCATGGCCGCTGGTGCACACAGCATGTCCCACAGGTGGTCCCACAGCGCAATCAAGATATTGTAAAGTAACTCACCAGTCTCGTGCAACAGGATGTTGATGATGGTGATTGTACATTGCCCTTGTGCAACACCAGGCTCCAGGCCAATAGCAAGAATGATTTTGCTAATGGTGTTATTGATTAAAGTTATATTTCACTGCTCATTGCGCGATGAACTCAAAAATAACATTGCAGCAGCAACGGCAGCAACAGCAGCAGCAGCGGCAGTACAGGCAAGGCAAGGCAATAAGTATGCAGTTATGTACATACAATCACGTACAATAAATATGTATTGTTGTCTGTGTGTGCAGCCAATGTGTACGGGCCTGAGACCTCGTCACCTGATGTCTACAGCGGCTCAGGGTGCCGAGACATTGTGGAGTCAGTGCTGGCGGGATGCAATGGTGAGCAGTGAGCAGCAGCACTTGGGAAGCAACAGCAGCACTTGGCAACCACTCACTCAGCAGCTATGCACAGCCACAGCAGCTCTGCAACTTCAGCACGCCACAGCACTATTGGACTGTGAATGCAACTCCCTTGACATATGCAGCAGGATCTTTAATGTGATCAAGGGACTGGACTCCAGCGGCATGCCATTGCAACAGCAGCAGTGTACAGAGATGATCAAGAGCCCTGCTGACGGTGACTCATCCTCAGGCAGTTTCAGAAGCTAGTGCTGTACACTGCTGAATGCACTTCATAGGATCTCTGACCTGCGCAGATCAGCAGCTGGGATTTGAGATGCAGCAAATGCCACGTCAGCAGGGCCCAAGGTGCAGCCTACTGTTCGAGGATTCGTGCCGGTGTTAGTCCCAAAAACGATCAACTGTTGTACTTTTTGTTTTGCGCCTTTTTGCTGCAGGCACCATCTTCGTGTACGGCCAAACAGGTGCTGGTAAAACCTTCACCATGGATGCCTTCAGCCAACTGGTCCTGCACCAGCTGTATTCAGCAGCAGCCCGGGATGAGACAAACGCTGAGATCACAATCACAGTCAGTGCAGTTGAGCTGTACAATGAGATCCTGCGCTGTTTGCTCAGTGGGCGGGAGAACTTGCAGCTGCGGATGGGGGCTGGCGGCAGCAGCAGTGGAGCAGCAGCTGGGGTGGTGCTTGAAGGGGCTGAAGAGCGGGTGAGGGGCTGGCCAGTTTTTATATTCTTATTATTTTGTTTAGGACCAGGGTCATGTAGTTACAGATTGTAAACCTGGTGTATGCGCAGCTGCTGGCAACAGGGTGACGGCAGCACCTGGTTGTTGGTGGTTCCAGCAGATAGCTGGGGTCACACATGTGAAACCCTGTTGAGAGAGGAAGTAATTATATCTTCATGGGCGGTTTGCAGCAGTCACCTGTGTCACAGGACCTCCTGCAGTACAACATGCTGTTGAACCTCCAACTGAGCCTCATTTTCTGGTTGCTGTTTTTAGTCGATGCTGTTTTCTATTTGGTCTTGTTGTTGATTCTTTTTGTATACTCAAAGATATATCAAAAAAACGGAGTAACAAGTATCTAATGACAATGGCATACCTGGCTGCCTGCAGATCTGTTGTACCTGTGAGGAGGCAGCAGCAGTAGTAGAGTCAGCTAAAGCCAACCGTGCAGTTGGTGAGACCCGTGCCAATGCCCGCAGCAGCAGGAGTCATCTGATCCTCAGGATCAAGGTGGAGGTCCTTCAGCTGAGCAGCACTGCAGGGGGCTCAGAGTCAGCCAGCAAAGGAGCCTCAGCATCACCTGCTAGTGTATCATTCTCTTTGGTAAGTGGCTGCTGTCCTGCAAGCATGACTGCTGTATTTTGGTCACTGGTCACTGCAGTGCAATTCGGGTGAAATGTTCGCTGGTATGCAGTGTATGCATGTTGGTTGCATTGCTGAGACTATGGCCCATCTCTGTATAATTTCTCAAGCATGCCTAATCCTGCAGCAGCAATGCATAAGTGATTAACAGGATTCAGGTCAACAAGAACAGGCAGACAACAAGGATTGCATGCTGTTGCTGTTTGCAGTTGAATTTGGTTGACCTTGCTGGCAGTGAGCGAATAGACAAATCAGGCAGCAGCGACACCCCCCTGCGCCTCCGAGAGGCCCTCAACATCAACAAGTCACTGCTGTGCCTCGGCAACGTAGTCACGGCCCTCGCAGAACGTTCCGAGGGCCGGAAGAATGTCCATATACCGTACCGGGACTCGAAACTGACGCGACTGTTGGAGGATAGCCTTGGTGGCAACGCGATGACAGCGCTGCTGGCCTGCATAACTCCCCTGCCTGAGTGGCACCTGGAGCAAACCAGAGCCACGCTGGAATTCGCAGCGCGGGCAGCCAGAGTGGTCTGCAGTCCTCAGAGGAATGTGCTCAAGTTGTTGCCGGAACCTTCTGCAGGTGACAGCTCAGCTGTGATAGCAGCACTGCAGGCTGAGGTGGTAGCTCTGAAGCAGCTGCTGGCACAGAGTAAGGAGGATACACCAGCTGGTACTGCTGCCGCTGCTGCTGCTGCTGTTGCTGTTGCTGTTGCTGGCAATGGGGGCACCTTGACAGGGAAGCCTTTACAGAGTCGCCTTTGGGACAGCTGCAGCAGTAGCAGCTCTGATATGACAGGCGCTGCAGCAGCTAGCGGAATTAGCACAGCAGCAGGGGATGCTATAAGCACCAGACAGAGGCTCAGCAGCGGAGGTGGCTGGTCCAGTAGACTGCGGTTGTCGGTATCTGGCAGCAGCAAGACAGCAGCAGCAGCAGCAGCGGCGGCAGCAGTCAGTGAGGCTGAAGCCTCCAGTGCAGCTGACAAGAGCAGCAATCAAACAGCAGGCAAGGGAAAACAACACCAGGATACTGCAGGAACCACGCCACCACGAGCCAGCAGCAGCAGCAGCCTTCTGTGGAAGTTCTTCCATGTCAGGGGTGCGTCTGTGGATAACAAGATGCAGAGTGCTGCTGACTGTCTGCAGTCAGGGCTGCCGCCTTCAGGACTGCAAAGTGGCAGCCACAGCAGTTTGAAGTCCACAGGATTGCTTATGCTGGCCAGCAGCAGCCCTGTAGTCCAATCCAAAGGTGATGGCACAGGCGACAATGCCCAGCAGCAGCTCCAGCCTGGCATGTTGACTAGGTGGGCCACCTTTCACAATGGCAGCTTCATCCGACCCAACAGCGATGGAGGCTGGCATACGCGCAAAAGCAGCTGCAGCACCAATTTTGCAATGATGAGCGGGAGTGAGCAGCAGCAGCAGTATAATGGGAGCCTTGGATCACCTGGTGCTCTTGAAGGCACCGACAGCAGCAGCAGCAGTTGCAGCATGCAGCATCCTGGGGGTATAGCAGCAGCAGCAGTATCTGGGGCTGCCGTGGCGCTGAGGGACCACATTATTAAGCAGCTGGTGACGGCGCTGCAGCAGAAGAAGGCGGAGATCAAGTCCCTGAGGGATCAGCAGCTGGCACTGCAGCAGCAGCTGGAGGCAGCTAGGCAGGAGGGTGGGGCCAGCAGGCAGAAGCTGGTGGAGCTGGCTGAAGGTGTTCAGGTCTGTTGCTGGGGGGTCCATGGAAAAATCTGGGAGACTTATGTGAAGTGTGAATGCAAAAAGAACAAATAAAGAATGCAGAAATAAAAAGTGGAAAAATCAAAATTCGCAAAACTAAGGATGAAATGCAAAATTGAAAACATGGCGGGC
>JABEVS010000525.1:0-31569 GCA_018290735.1 Coelastrella sp. MACC-549 | reverse complement strand
GGGGGCGGGGGGAAGGAAAAGGAATAAATTGAAAATGTGAATTTATATGTATTTCTTATTGGTGGTAGTCTGTGCGTGTCCACTACCTGGCATGAAGTTCCGCGGGCTGCCTGTTGTCAGCAGCTACAGCAGATGACTGGCTGCTTGAGTTTTCTGAGATTCTTTTTGAAAAATTAATAGTATCGCTGGTCGCTGATGTGATATGATGCTGCCTGCCTGAGTGACTGACCTACTTGCATGACCTAAATCAAGTGATTACGGTGGTTATATGCCTCAACTGAAGGTGAATCTGCTGTGCGCACTGCTGCTGCTGCTGCTGCTGCTGGTGATCACGTGATGAGTCCAGGCTCTCGCTGCTGCCAGAGAGGAAGAGTTTGAACGCTGGAAGGGTCACCTGGAGGAGCTGGAAGTAGCGCTGCAGGCAGCACAGCAGGAGAGCCTCACATACAGGTGCGGGTTCAAATCCAGTACACTGCAGTTTGTAGTTTCCTAGCTGGCTGGCTGCATGTACTGTGACAGTGTGTTGCTCAAGCATCTGCTTGCATCTGCACCTGCAAGCACTGGCAACCTGATTCATCACATTCCAAGAAGGTGATGTCACAATTGTATACTTTCATCACATCTAATAACATCTGTTATCACTCCTGCACTCAACTTTCAATATTTTGGCATTGCTTTGTTCTTGTTGTCTGCAGGCAGGAAGCCCTTGCCCTTGTGCATCAGTTGACTCAGCTGCAGGCCCGCTACAGGTCACTGCAGAGTGACTCTCTCAGGCGCACAACCATCCTGCAGTCAGCCAGCCACAGCTTCCTGCAGCAGTCATCCCAGCACTCAGAGCCGGTATGCTTTTCCACTGTACATTATCATTCAGTACTGGGATGTCCTATCCTACGATATCGCATTCATTGCCGAGTGCCATTGGGCACTGTGCATGCCACCCTGCTGGATGTTGGGCCTGCAACGGGTGCTGAAAAGCAAGCTGCATCCGATGCAGTTGTTACACAGGTTATTGCAGTAGCTGGGGCATATGTTGCATAACCTCAAAGCATCATTGTTGTTCAAACCTCACATATGTATTTACTTATTTTTTTTGCTTGTACCATTGCAGGTTCAGTCTGTGAGTGGTTCTGTGGTATCTGTTCAGCACAGCAGCCAGCTAACACACTGCCTCATCAGCCTGCTGGAGATAGAAGACACTTTGAGGCAGCTTCTCACACAGTCTGCAGCTCCTAAAACCACCACAGGCCCTCATGCACTGATGGGCATCAAGGAATCTGACAGTGAAAATAACAGTGTTAGTAACAACCAAGTGACAGACTTCCCGACTCCACTGCAATCCCCAAGGCAGCTGACTCCTGGAGAGGTCTCTAGCCATGTGATTCACACGGTGTCAACTCGATTTGATATGACGAGCGGTTTAATCACTAAAGCGCCCAAGGCGGTAGCAGCGGGGCAGCTGGAGGTGGTCCTTCAGCAGCTCTGTGGGTTGATGCCGCTGGTCAAAGCTGCTGCAAATGCTGCAGCAGCTGCCGGGGTAGCTAGCCCACGTGCTTCAGTGCTGTTGAACAGTAAGGCTCCTTGGCTCAGTGCGCTGCAGCTGGATGATGGCGGCAGCAGCAGCAATCCTGCATCACCCAGGATACCTAGCAGTCCTAGCCCAGTGCCTGAGTCAAGGCCAGCAAGTCCTGCAAAGTGCCAGAAGTGTGATTCAATCAAGCCTCTACTGGCCATCATGCAGAAGGTGAGCAGAATTTGAGTCCATGTGTTATAACAATGTTGCAAGTATGTTGTGTTGTGGTCGTAGCGCAACAGCAGAACGTTGCTTCACCTGATGAGATGGCAGACTGTCTTAGCATACAGATTAGATCACCTGCAGCTGAAAGAAAGGGCACTAGCTCCTAAGAGCGTGTTCCCAGTGTTGTCCCTGCGCATGACATTGTTATAACTGTCATCAATATTATGTTATCCTGCAGCTGAAAGATGAGGTCACCAGCCTGAAGGCTGCTGTCAGGACCCGGGACGAGCAGCTGGCTGCAGCTGCCTCAACATCAGATGCAACAAAGAGAGACCTGGGGGAGTCGAGGCAGCAGGTGGGCATTCTGTGTTACTTACTCTCTATGATACCAGGCATCCCAAGTCATTTTGTACTTCTGCAGATGACTCCTCCCAGATGCCCTTCTGGGCCCAGGCTGTATGGTGTGCTCAGACTGCATCATCCAGCATCTGATCTCAATTGAATCTGAACATATTCTTATCATCCAACTCGGAATGGTATGGCAGCTGACTGCCGGTCTGCTGTGTTGGCGGTGTGTGATGTCTCATGATGGCGAGGCTCCTGTGTTGCAATCTGCTGCCCTGGTGCCAGCTGAATAAGCATGTAGCGTGTGTACACACATCTTCAGCAACAGACTCTGGCTGCCAGCTATAAAAATAAAGACATGCATGTACTTTTGAAAAAAACACACTGATTCTGGCCTGCAGACTGCTACATACTGTAGCACTGCAGGTGAATTTTCCTGCTGTAGGAACCTTACCTGACACGATGGGAAGACCAGCAGCGTACTGTACAGAGTATGCTGTGTTAACATTCCTTGACCTTTCGAAATTTTCAAATGTTTACAATAATTCGATTTGTTCCAAATTATCTTCTTTTCCTTCAAAACCTGATTTTTTGACTTTAATGATTGGTGGTGTGTTGCACTGCAGGTTGGAGCATTGCAGGGGCAACTTAACGAGCTTGCAGATGAGCTAGAGGCAGTAAGAGCAGCAGCAGCAGCAGCAGCAGCCGCAGCAACGCAGGCAGCAGAAGCCAGAACAGCAGCAGATGCTGGCTGCATATCACCTGCTCCTGCTTCTGCTACAGCAGCACCTCCAGGTGCCGCTGGTGTCAGTCATCAAGTGCTTGACATTGAACTGTCTGAGCCTGAGTCTCTTGGGGCAGCACTCAGCAGGGAGGCTTCAGGTTCTGGTGTGCCACTGATGTCTGATGACACGCCGCTGCCAGAACTGTATGAACAGGTGGGTGGGACCAGGCAGCAGTTGGACAGGGTTCAGGTCAAATCCCACACCTTGGAACATATTATGCGTTGTATTCCTTTGCAACAGTCTGCAAATGCTGTCAACCAGCTTTCCAACAGCTTTTAAACAGCTTTCAAACATCCTTACTAAGCTTTCGAATAGCTTTTCAACAGCTGGATCTGGATTGAGTCATGTGCATGATTGCTATTGCTGCAGTGCTTGCTACTGCTGTATGCGTTTTTCAAACAACAACAGGGTTGTTGCCTGTGAAGATTGCATTACCTGAGACACCACTAGTAGTGTTTGAAGTTTCACTCATGCAAATCCTCAACTTTGACAGAGTTCAGATGAAGCTACTAGCTAGTAGTGCAAGCATCAGCTACAACGTGACAGGTGGATTAGAAACCATTCTATTATTATTACATGACCAATTATAGTCTCTGATATAAATTCAATCCATCTGATAATTATTTGAATAATTATTTATAATTGTCTGAAGAGGATCCCCTGAGCTGTTGGTGTGCTGCACCTGTCTATCTGCTGCAGATACTGCTGAGCTGGCACGCCCTGGCCATGCCCCGCAGTCACCGGACCGGTTTTGTTCTGGGCCATGGCAGCTCACCAGCAGCAGCACCCTGGCTGGACAGGCAGCAGTGTCAGGCGCACATTGCCCTGCTGGCCTGCCTGCATCAACTGCACGAGGACCAGCCGGCAGCAGCGGAAGTGCAGCAGCAGCTGCTGAGAGAGGAGGAGCAGCTGATGGATGTGGGGCTGGCCAAGCTGGCGAAACGGTAAGATATGATTGTAAGATTGCATTGTATTGTAAGATATGATCTGATACATCTCTGACTTAACGGTAATGTTTGGGTTGGCATTGAAATGAATAATTATTCAATGAAAAAAGCATTACAAAGGACTTGCACCCTTCCTGGTCCCAAGCCAGTGAGCCAACGACTTGCTCACTATGATAAGGCTCTGTACTGTTCTTGTTATTGTGGTTTTCTGTAACGGTCTGTGCTGGCAATCTGAGCTGGTGCATGCTGTAGGTGCCAGCACCGAAGCAGCAGCACTCTGGATCATGAATAGATTGAGCATTTATCAAAGTCCAAAAGGCAGGATCTCAGGATGCTGCTGCTGTTGTTGTGCTGCTGTTGCTGATTGTACTGCTGTTTGTGCTGCTGCTGCTGATGGCATGTGCAGGGACTTTGCAGCTCTGTGTCAGCAGTGGAACATATCAGCAGCAGCTGGTGATGCAGCAGCAAAGCGCCAGGCTCTGCTGCAGCAGCTCTGGCAGCCCTGCAGTGGTGCTACTGCTGGGAGCCTGGCAGCAGCGTCAGCGGCAGCGTGTCAGCTGTGCTTGAGCAATGTTCCGAGTGCACAGCTGGCGCTGTTCATGCTTAAAGGTAATGCAGCAGTAATGGCGGCCACTAGTAAGGCGCTGGCAGATGCAGCAAGTTGAGGCGTTGCCAGTGTGGTATGTGCTGGCTGGAATTCCATGCTGTGGTGATTGTGATTGTGTTTTGGGCGCTGTTGAAGCTGTTGAATAGTTACATCATGATGTCTTAGAGAACAGCCAAAATCATGTGTTGTTCTTGCTTGAGTATGCATTATTTGCTGTTGACGCCTGGCGCCCCTGTTGCCACTGTGTGCATGACATGCTGAGCCGTCTTTCCTTTTGGAGAAGCATTTGCATTATTGTGCAAGGCAGGGCCTGTTGGTTTGAAATACCTTGTGACAAGCGCTAGCAGTGACATCGCTCAGCTTTCTGACACAGCTGTTCAAGGCTGTTGAGCTTGGTTGCAAAAGATTGTTGATGGGTTTGTTTCAGTATACATCAGAAGTTGCATCATGTGACACGACAAATACATTGGTGAAGAAGAAAGTGTGTGGAAACAAGCTGAAGATGTTGCAAGCAGGATGAGCATATCACAACAACACTGACTCAGTCGGACAGGCCAGCACTCAGGCTACTGGGTAAATTCCAGCAGGGCATAAGAGTGATGCAGGGTTCAACAGGCGGCTGCAGCTAGATGGACAAAACAACAATGGACTTTGGTAGGTAATTGGTGCATTGTTCAGTATCACCTTGTGAAGGATGCATGCAGAGAAACCTCATGTATGGAATGGGTGTCGCCTTGAGATTATCCTCTTTCCTTTTCTTCTCATGTCACCTTGGTTTTGAGTCCTTCAGCATTACCAGCAAGCTGCCTGCTGGCAGACTGGCAGACCGTGCCTTCCTCACCTCCTTTCAAACTCATACCAGCTGCCGCTACGGTAGCTGTGATACAAGCTGCCAGTCATCTTGTACTTGTTTCTTGGCATTGGCTCATTGCGAGGGGTTAGGCCTGGCTGTTTTGTCTGTACTCAATTGGTTTACTTGTGCGAGTGAGTCTGAGTGTCCTCTGATGTTCCTTCAAGCACCCAGCAGTGGCAGTGGCTTCCTGACTGTACAGTTACACGTGACTCATATGATCATGTGACTCTGTGATCACAGATCTGATCAGATCTGATCATGATCAGATCTGATCTTGTGAGTGATCTGATCAGATCACTGACAAGTCTAGACTTATGTCATGACATGAGTTTTAATTTGTGGGCTGGGTGATAGTGACTGGGCCAAGTTCTGCATTGTTCAGCGAGTGCACCGCCAGTTTTAGTGGCTGACACACTCCGTGATGCTGCATACGGGACATAGTCTTGCAATACAGTGCACGTGCGCTTAACTGTACTTGCAACTGTTATCTTGCTTTGACAGCAAGCATCGCAAGCATATCTTGCACATCTGCACCTACAGAGTATCAATGTGCTATAAGTGGCGTTATGGTAACGTGTGCACTCATTCAAACTTATCATGCTCTCGAGCTGCCAAGGCGCGATGCCGTTGGAAAGCACTCGCATGTCCCGCAGGTGAAAGCCAACTATCATCAACTTATACTGAGTACGCAATCTGGTATGGTATGAGGCACTGATGCAGCTGCAAACGCCATCCGGTAGCATGCGCTGCCAGCGCGCAGCATTGCAGAAAAGGCGCTGGTTAGCAACACACTGGCGAGCAATACGCTTGCAAGCCACAAAGATAGCAACAAACCCCGAGAATACCATCGAACCGGGGCTACTAGGTATCCCTGGCTTGCATGAGCCGGTAGACTGCTTGAGCTCTGCTGTATCTACAGTAGAGCAAATGCAGCAGTTCGCAGCCACAGCAGCAAAGCGTGCAAAGCTGGAAGAAGCGTCAAACGACATAAAACTGCGTCAAATGTCAGCCGCGCCCGCGTTAGAGCTGCTTAGCCAGCGGCATCCTGATGCAACGTGGCGGCGAGCAGCAGCGGCAGCAGCGCAGCTGCTGCATTGTGAATGCTGCAGGTAACGGTGACTCGGCTCTTGCCCCTTCAGACGCAGGTTTTCACAATTTTTTTTAGTTACATTGATGACTGGTTTTCTGTGATAAGCTGGTGCCTCATCATATGACAACAGTGTCATATGATTGATTTCAATCATTGGAGAGAACTATTAAAGTCTCACTTTTCTCCTGTTAATATGATGGCTGATTTAATTCAATATCCAGTTGCAACTGAGAAATCTTGTTTTGCCAGGCATTAGGCAGGGAAAATGATGCAGTTCAGAATGCTGATGTTCCCCTTGTGATCTGTATGCCATGATCTTAAAATGATTATAAGCTGGTGCTAATTTTCAAGATAGTTTTGATCGCAGCAGGCTGCTAAAGAAAAGATCTGTGCTACCACTGCAGACTTCTGGAGCAGCTGCAGCATGGACAAATTCAGCCACCTACTGCAGCAGTTTCCAATGGCAGCAGCAGCAGCAGCAGTACAGAGGCATGGCCAGCAACTCACCAGCTGCAGCAGTGGCAGCAGGAAGAGTTGCAGCAGCAGGAAGAAGATTTAGCACAGCAGGAACACGCAAGAGAGCTGAAGCATCTTGAGGATTGGCTGCAGCAGCTAGATCAGCTGGATTCGTTGGCAGCAGCAGCAGCAATGAGACTCGTGCACGCTGAAGACTGCTCTCCAGTGCTGCTGCTCACTGCTGCTGCTGCTCAGCAACACCCAGTATGGGCAGCAGCATACAGAATATGGCAGCAGCAGCAGCAGCAGGAGGAGGAACAGCAGCAGCAGCAGCAGCAGGGAGGTCGGGATACAGCAATGGCTGGATTGTCAGATCATCAACAGGCAGCTAAAACAAGCATTGATAGTGATAGTAAAAACAGCAGCAGCCGCAGCAGCAGCGGCAGCAGCAGCAGCAGCATGTTGGTCATGCTGCCTGAAGTGGACCAGCTAGTACTATCTGACAGTGTATCCATACCTGTCACTTTATACTACACCGCAGTAGTTAATAACAGTCATTGTAAAAATCACATAACCACCATGCAGCATCAGAAGCAACAGTCAACTCGGCCTTTTGTTACTTGTCAGCATGAGCCGTCAGCTACTGGCGATGATGATGATGATACTGATGATGAGTCATCCAGCACAGTCGGCAATCAAACTCAGGGACCTGCCAATAACCTGGAAGATCAACAAAACCCTGATCAGCTATTGAAGAATGATCAGCTGCCTGGTTGTGATGATTTGCTGGATCTATCTGTTACTGATCAAGCAGCGTCATCTCATCATAAGGCAGAGCAGATCAGCAGCAATGATGGGAGCATCTCTGCCTGTTCAGTCACTGAAGCAGCACTGGAAAAATATGATGGGATGATGCTGATGCCGTTTCCTTTGACTGCTGCTGCTACTGCTGCCCTGCTGTCAAGCCCTCCTGGGGTGTTGTCTGGGGTTCAGCTGGCTGTGGTCTATGAGGTTGGGGTTTTAGCTCGGTTGCAGGTGGCAGCAGCAGCAGTGGATTTGTTGTGGCTGGTGAGAAGGGAGAAGCAAGACACAGAAGTGAGTGAGTCATTCAGTAATGTGTGATGCAGTAAAGCTATCTGAATAAATGTAACAATAAATGTAACAATAAATGTAACAATAAACTTGATAAAAAAAAAATTTCTCAACAATAAACGTCAGTCATATATATTTTTGATTTTACAAGCGATGCCAGCAGGTATAGCTCTGCAATAGCATCTGGGACATATTCTAAGCAGTATGCAGATGGTGTGAGTACTTTGCTGCTGCTGCTGTTGCTGCTGCTGCTGTTGCTGCTGCTGCTGCTGCTGCTGCTGCTGCTGCTGCTGCTGCTGCCACATGTTGTACTGCAGCTCCAGATCAGGTGCCTGGAACAACTGATGCCCGGTCACAACACCAATGGCAAGCCACCTGCAGCAGACAACACCAGCAGCAGCAGCAGCAGTAGCAGCAGCTTTTCTGGCAGTGCTGCCAAGCACCCTGCTGTTGCTTTGAAATTTCTGGAGGAACTGGCGACATACAGCAGAGCAGCAGCAGCAGGTAACACCTGAAGTCGGCATACTCAGAGCTGTACTGATTATGCTATCTGGTTGTATCAAGTGTCTGTTATGTAAACATATGTAAACATTATAAAACATGATATTGTTCTTTGGCAGTTGCTGTTGCAGTTTCTTTCTCAATTCAAAGAAGCATCAAAATGCATTTTTTTTGGGTTTTAAGGAAGAATCAAAAGTATGGGTTCCTGGAAGGACTACTCATGGTGTTGTTGTCCTGTGCACTGCAGACGAGCTGCAAAGTTGGCTATCAATTGGCCACAATTTCCTCCAGCAGCAGCAGCAGCAGCAGCAGCAGCGGAAGCCTCACCTCCCAGAACTGCAGCAGTACCAGGTCGAGGGTCTGAGGCAGGTGGCCAATATTATAGAGTGTGAAAGGATAGCAGCAGCAGCAGCAGCAGCAGCAGCGGGTGGTAGTGCTGGCAGACTGCATAACAGAAATCAGGCCAGCAGCAGCAGCAGCAGCAATGTAGAGGTGTGGCTGCAGGACTACACAGCAACTGAGCAGGTGAGCAGTACGAGACTTCAAACTTGACTTGCTGAAGGTGACAACAGGTGTAGTTTCCATTCCTTCGTCCTGCGGTTGCTGCTGCTGCTGCTGCTGCTGCTGCTGCTGCCGCTGTCTGCCTGATGACGCTGCTACTGAAAACAAGAGAAATATCATGATCCATCATAAAATCCTGACTGAAAAGGGGTTTTTATTGATTGCCTTACTGGGTATAAGGCAATTTTGTTTTGCTGCTGTTGCTGCTGCTGCTGCTGTTGCTGTTGTAGTTGCTGACAGGTGCCTGTGAGGTTTTTAGCAGCTCATTCAACCTCAAAATGACCTGGCAGCGAGCGCCACCTCACACCACCTGGTGTCAAAACACGTTTGTTATTAACATAACAAATAACATGTCATCATCATATGGGCATAGGAGTTACTCCAGAAGCAGCACCAGCGACAGCAGCAGCAGTGATTTAGACCGCCATCTGGGTGATATAACAGTGTTATTTGATGACGACTATGACGACATGCCGTACACCACATTGATCAGGTATGCTGGACAGCACAACACCATTCTGCCAATTATTGTATGTTGTACTGATCATCAAATATACTTCTATGATTAACATTAACATCTTTCCCTGTGAGCAATTTGTTGGCTCATACGGGTATGCCCAGCAGAGATGGCGATGATATTGAATTGTTGTCAGGTGTGTTTTGCTTTGACATTGAAGCGGTATCAAGCGCATTGATATGGGAGTCAGTGTCACTGCTGCTACTTACTGCTGCTGTTGTTTGCTGACAGTAGCACTGATCATTTGTCCAGCTGCTGCTGCTGCTGTTGTGTTGTGTGCCTGCTGCAGTCAAGGAGGCCACTATCAATCCCAGCTGTCAACAGTAGCAGCAGCAGCAGCAGCAGCACATCAAGAGCATTTAACAACATTCAACAACAGCAGCAGCAGCAACAATAGCAGCAGCAACAGCAGCAGCAACAGCAGCAGCAACAGCAGCAGCAACAGCAGCAGCAGTTTTGAGGGATTTCAGCCCTGCAAGGTGGCTATCATTTTTCCTGCAAGCTTCTATCATGGCAGCAGCAGCAGCAGCAGCAACAACAGCACCAGCAGCATTAGTCGACTTTCCACTACAATGCATGAAGTTGGGCACGCACTGCACTTCATCTTGTCATCTACTGCTGCTGCTGCCACTGCTGCTGACTGCTGCTGCAATGCGCACACAGATTTGTTAGAAATCCCCTCACACTTGTGTCAGAAAATGACACGTGACGTCAGATGCTTACAAATCTTATTACGTCATAGGGTTACTGAGCAGCCGCCGCCGCTGAATCTCACTAAGCAGCTTCAAGCGCACATCTTGATCAACAGCAGGGGAGCCCACCAGTGGCAGCAGCATCTGCTGGCAGCAGTGGCAGATGCCAGGCTGGCAGCAGCAGCAGCAGCAGATGAACAGGCATCCTGCTGGGATGTTGTCACACAGTGTTGTCTAGAATTTGATCCTTTGAACCAGGTGAGGCGCCTTTGGACAATTACATCACCTTCTGCAACATGTATTTTATTGTTTATGTATTTCTGTCACACCTGACGGGGGCATGCATAGGCATCAGATGATCTTGCTGTCAGAACTTCCAAATGTGTGTCAGAACACTTTGCTTGAAACTTGATTGTCTTCCTCTCAAAGGCTTTGAACAGAAGACGCCCACCTTCTCAGGCAAAGCCTGCACACACTGTATCAGTTATCTATCGGAACAGTGGGAAGTATTGCAATAAGTGAATTAGCATCGGTTTATTGACATTATGCTGTTGTGACTGCCTCCTCCCCATCCTCCTGCTGCTGCTGCTGCTGCTGCTGCCTCTACAGGCCAGTCCTGCTGTGTCCCTTCTGACCTACCTGCCAGCCCTGGCAGCAATGCCTGGTGACCTGCACTCATACATAACTGCTGAGCTGGTGGCAGCAGCAATATGGAATCAATACCTGCAGGTACGAAGCCTACTTAAACCAAAACCCACACGATGCCGTACTACACGATGCCGTAGTACGCGTTCTGCGTGGAAATGGAAAAGTCCAGGTTGTTGTGTTCACATTGGTTCAAAAGTTGAGTGCCTGAGTGAGTGATGTGTTGTGATTAATCTACTGCAGGCTGACCCCTTAGACCCCGCTGCTGGTCTGGCAGTTCGGCATCTGCTGTTCGAGGCGAGTGCAGCAGCAGGAACAGCAGCAGTGGTGCAGGGAATACTGGGGACCGGCAGTATGGCAGTTGTGAGGGTGCCAAGCAGCAGCAGCAGCAGCAGCAGTGTGCAAGGTTTCGTGCCCAACCTTGAGCATCCTGCGTATCAAGATATTGATCTGTGGGGATAAATTAGAGGATCGCTCGTTATGCCATTGTTCCGGGACCCTTTTGTAAACAGATCGCGGTGCGTTCAGGTGTTCCAGGGTGCATATGTAAGCGGTTGCGTGTGTGTTCCGTCCCAAAATAAAAGTGAAATACAGAATGTTGCATTTCACGTGTGATGTGTCGCAGCAGGTCACTAGATCAGGGGCGCTATGTGCCGCAATCCTACCATCACACACTCCTGCAGATCCGTACATTCATACCGTTAATCCACAGATTGTTTTTAAGCACAGCTACTCTGATGTGGGGTGTGTGGATCGGGTAGCTTCTAAGCAGGCACCTCGAGTAAGTGTCATTCGAGTGCCAGCCGTAACGGTATCCAGCATAACCTTCCTTACTTTCCCTGCGATCGATGTAACTTCACGAACATATGACTGCAATAAATACTGCATGTTATGCGACAACATACCGTGCCCTCTACAGCTCTTTTGCCTGTTCAAAGTCTCCTCACTGGAAGGGCCTCGAGAGCGACGCGTGACAGCAGGATCAAAATGGCAGCGATAAGGACAGTATATCTTTGTTTGGTTGCTC
This sequence comes from Coelastrella sp. MACC-549, assembly GCA_018290735.1. Taxonomy (NCBI): domain Eukaryota; kingdom Viridiplantae; phylum Chlorophyta; class Chlorophyceae; order Sphaeropleales; family Scenedesmaceae; genus Coelastrella; species Coelastrella sp. MACC-549. The sequence goes on along the minus strand of JABEVS010000525.1, from coordinate 19,716 downwards.
TAGCACTTCTCACAGGTCAGTAAGGACGATCGGTCGCGATTCCGGCAAGTTAGTTGTCAGGCCTGGGCTGGCCCATGTTCATGAAAGCTGCTCTTGAGAGACCCGCGATTGGCAGCACATATGAGCACTTGCAGCACACATTCAATGCATATGAGGCCTACGGTATCAGCTAACGACCGTGTGGGTCCGTCACGGTCAATTGCTTGTGCTTGCAAGCCTTGTTGGACAGATCACAGCCACAACTGATCTCTGATCCTATTTACATCCCCGCAAAGCACAACATGGCATTCCATTCAGCTCTGTGCACTGCCTATACGCTCAGCACTCAGCATGTTACAGCACCGCATAGCCAAGTTCAAGCTAGCATTCAATAGCTGTTTTTTAGTGGTATGGTTGCAATGCGCATTGCATGCATATGGATGCTGCAAGCTGGATACAGCTCATGAACAACACCGACTACTGCTGCTCTGTGCAGGCTCCTGTCATGCCGCTGAACTTGCCACGCCTGCAAGCCTGCAGCCTGCGCAGCCAGCAGCAGCAGCGACAGACCCAGCAGCAGCAACAGCAAGATTAAGCCGCCGTTCCCTACAGCAAGTGCCAATTGGAGCTATTGTAGGTGGAGTGCAGGCCGGCGTCAATGTTGGACTAGATGTGGTTGCTCCAGTGGTCAACAACCTGGCCAGTAACATTCCCATTATGGTCCCATCTTTCCAAGGACACTGCCTGAATGGCCAGCCCATAGCACCCATCAAATCAAGGCCAGATCAGATCTGGTGCATTGTTGCCAGTGGAGCTGAGCTGACTGATGGCTTTTTCAGGGCGTTCTCTGGTTTGACTGGTGTGGCAGGAAATGTGGCAAACATGTTTCTAGGACATCGCTGATAAACCCTTGCTGCCAGCATGATGCACTAGGCTAATAGGACGTGGGTATTGGACTTAGAGCCTACCAGGCACAGCATGCTTACATTGAGATGATTTATTATGAGATATTGTGATAGGATGGATCAATGAAGTCATCCATTTGTGCATCACTGCCAGCCATCGTATGATGTCATATCATCATTGACGTTGAACACAACTGTATCATAAATTGGGAAGTTCCCAACGTACTCCAAGGAGTCTTCATCAAAATGAGCAATTGATACAAAGTTCATTATCATGTGTCACTTAATAGTATGATACTGGGTCGCCGACATGCAACCTGTCTGTTGCTGTACAAGCAGCAGTGATGATTAACCAGCCAATGTAGGTTGTGTTTGCTGCAGCAATGCGACAACAACTGATGTTTCAAGTTGCTCATCAGCATTAATAGCCGTGATCTGTAGAGGTACTTTACTGGTAGCTTGATATAAAAGAAATTGAGCCATGCAGCAAGCTAGTTTTGCTGTAATCTTACTGGGCATAGTATTGCTGATGTGATGTATGTTCAGGGTGTATCCTGATCAGATGTAACCTACACAGCAAGCTGATACACACCAGCAGCCACGCCTGGTGTCTTGATAGGAGGCTTGTCTGAGTGTTGACCACTGGGTCGGAACTGCACGGCAGACTGACCGGCACTCCCAGAAAAACGGGCACCCAGCAGTCCCAGCAAGCTGCGCGGTTGTAGGTTGGGGCAAACAAGATGCAAAGAAACGCCTTGTCTGCTGTGTTGTACAGGTCGATGCTTTAGGTGGGAGGTAGCACTAGCACTAGCGCCTAGCAGTCACAAGCATGTGCAGTACCGAAGGAATGTGCCCGCTTTACACATTGTGAAATGTGGTAAATGATACGTTATGATGCAGATAACAGTTTTCGAGGCTCTGATCAACCGGGGGAGACATCTCGGCCTCTGGGTTGCTGATGGTTATGCGGCAGCAGGTTTACACACCTCCGCCTCAGCATGGGCTGCAGCAGATCGTCAGGAAACGAAAAGGATGCAAGGTATGTACGGGATCTAAGCCCGCAGCAGGCATATGTCCGACCAGCAATGAGTCTGTGTACCTACATCCACTGCTGCCTTCTGTTCAGGGGAACTCCCGCGCGTTCCAACAATGCCGCATCGCTCCTTGCTGCTGCGAAAACTTGTGGAATATCAAAGGGCAGCGCGACCCCCCACGCCGCCTCCGCAGGCGGCGCTTATGACTGAAAAGCAGCAGGTGCGTGACAGCTGCAGCAGCAGCGGCAGCATTTGTCACTTCACGGGCTAGAGACAACAGACATTCAGCAACAACAACAGAATCAAGACCAGTACTTGCGTGCAGACACGAAACGGCTTTCAAAGTCTGCAGAAGCACGCCAATTGCAACACCGTGGGTGCATCCTACACAACCCCCCCTGCCCCACCACCTCTCAGCCACAATCATCTTCATATTGCACAACACTATAACACTAATAGGATGTATAACAGCAGGCAGGCAGCGAGACAAACTACAACATTGCCCAGATGATGATGATATTACAAAATCACAGTAAGCTTATGCCGGATGTTGTTTACAGCAAGGATACCAATTCTAATACTATGCTGATGCATGTCTGTGCTGTTTGGACCCTACTGCTTGCCCTACAGATCCGTGCAGCTCGCAGAGCAGCAACTCAGCAGTACCTAGCAACAGTACAACACGCAGCAGCTCAGCAAGACATACAGCTGCTGCTCAAACATCTATCAGCAGCAGCGGCAGCACCAGGCAGCTCTGGCAGCAGTTCTGCTGCAGACCCCAGTTCAAACCCTGCAGATCCCACACACTTGCAGGACCACTTTTTTCTGCCTGCAAGCGGGTCCCTGCTCTCCTCTGCTGCTCGGGTGGCAGTGCAGCAGCTGACAGCAGCAAGTGGCAGACCAGAGCATGCCCAGGCATTCCTTGAACTGGCTGTTGAGCGAGGGCTGTTGCAGCCGCAGCAAGTTCATCGGGCGCTGCATGCGGTGTTGCAAGCATATGTGTCTGCTGGGGATCACAGGGAGGTGGGTTCAATTCACGGCAAGTGCACTTTGACGCAAATTAGTTTTTCTCTCTTCTGAAGAGGCTAAGCGATCTATTCGTTGCTGATATTTGTTGAGAAACAAATCCTGCAGCCAGGAAAGTTGGTTGTCTCTCACTGGCAATAAGTCAATCAGCAGTGGCAGAGTGGAAGCCCTGACAGTGTGACTGCAGTGGGGAAAGGGGCTGTTATATGTTTTTCATTCATTGTTTTGTTATGTTGTATGAAGAATAACAACTTTTGTCCAAGTATTTTCAGTACAAGCTCGTAGACAGGCGGAAACTTCCTTTGTGGTACAGCAGCCAGCTCCTTGGAAATGTCAGCAGTACTCAATGTTTTCCAGCAGCAGCCAGACTCAAACCATCTCAGTGCAGGCAAGTACCCAGAACACTGTGTACAAGTCGTTGTGCTTCAGCACTAGCAGCAGCAGCAGCTGCTGCTGCAGCCAATGTTCAACCATCTCAACGCATGAAAGAATCCAGAACGCTGTGTGCAAGTCATTTGTGCGCAATGTCATTGTGCACCTGCAGGCACTGGCAGCAGCAGCACGCTTCTTTGACACTGGTGGCGGCAGCAGCCTGCTTGCACCAGGTACCAAGCCCACCAGCTGCACACTGGCACTGCTGCTGGCAGCAGCAGCAGAGACGGCTGATGCTGATCTGCTCATGGGGGCTTGGAGGTACTTTGGGGATCAATACCAGCAGCAGCAGGGCGGCAGCAGCAGCAGCAGCAGCAGCACAAAGAGGAAGTCTATGGCAGGATCAGCAGCGGATGTGCTTCCTCCGCCTAATGTACTGCATGCATTGGTATATGGTAGTGTCAAATGCGACCTAGCAGCAGCAGCAGCCTCCAGCAGCAGCAGCCAGTATGGATTTGCTGCTGCTGCCTCCTCCCATGTACTGCAGCAGCAGTCGGTGAGCTCTGCAGTGTTTCATATAGACAGCGCCACAGTGGAGGTCCTTAGAGATGTACACCACAGATTACAACTGTATCAGGTACAGCAGCAGTCCCAGCGGCAGCAGCAGCAGCAGAAGCAGCAGAAGCAGAAGCCAAAGGGTCAGCCACCGCTTCCTGTAGCGCTGCTGCACCCCAACCAGGCAAGCAAGCTGCTACAGCTCACATGTTCTGCTGCTGATGTGGATGTACTGCTGCTGAGTCAGCTCTATCAGCCACGAGGTTTGGCAGTACATGACATAATCAAGGTTGCCAAGCGGGCGCAAGCCCAGCAGCAGCAGCAGCAGGATGAGTCGCCAGCAGCAGCAGCAGCAGCAGCAGCAGAAGGTGCTGATAGTCTGCCACAGACGCCAGGACAATCTCCTGCTGATCTGGCGCTGTCCAATAATCTTCTGAATGTACTGCCTGATCTGAAGCTGGTAGATGTACCGCAGTTTCCTCCAAGGTTGCGATCTGATCTTGCCAGATCAGCAGTACAAGTGTACCTCCGACATGGAGCAGTACAACGAGCAGCAGCAGTAGCACATGCAGCAGCATTAGCTAACCCTCGTGATGTGCAGCAGTTCCATCTGCTTGTCCGAGGTTTTGCTGCTGCTGGGCAGTTGCTGCCAGCGCTGGCACTGGTGGATAACATCCGTCATTATTTCTGGCAGAGCGTGTCACCGACGGCCCAAGCAGACATCCTCAGGTGGGATGCATTTTCTATCAATAACACAAAATATAACGATTTTATCTTGTTTTCAATTGCAGGGGAATTCAAAACTAGGATTTAGGGTTTGCCAAGGCAGTAATTTTTGTCTGCGCGGCCTACTTCTATAGCGCTTGACATGTGCACTGTTGATTTCCCATACCAATCTTGTCACAAGGGTTGCGCTTGTCACGGGGTGGAAGTCTGCAATCCACAGCTCAAATTACCAGCCATTGTTATGAATCCTTGTTTTTCATCAGGAGCACCCGGTGTTTTCCTGTGAGTGTCCGCATCCTGTTGTATGCTTCTCTTACAACAAAAGATATAGTGAAGTTGGCATACGCATGGGACCCTAAGCTTGGATTTGCAAAGGATCTCTTGACAGAGGTGCATGCTGGATATACACCATACATACCAAGACAAAACTGTCATAACACACGTCAATACGTATCTATCAATACACCACTTTACTGCTGCTGATGCTATGTATAAAACTCTTGTACGACACAAGCTGGCATCACATCATCTCACCTGCAACTCCATCAGTCTTGTGCACGCTGAAAATGTTTTTGAACGACTGGTACACACATCATTTTATACTGTGGTTTTCAAGTTTGATGTTGTGTGTTGTGTTCTACAGAACCCTGAGTCGTCACGGTGCTAGCCCACCCCTGGGGGCTGCTCCCGCCCCGTCACGCGTGATGTCATTCTTCCGCAAGCGCTGTACCCCACACCCTAAAACCTGGGGAGCTCTCCTCCAGGGTTTAATCATGACAGGTGATGCAGGGCCTAGGGTTTGGAGAGCCCTGCACAGTGCCATGGTACAACCCTACAGCTTCATGGCCATGGCAGGGTTTAGTCCAGAGTTTGTGGATAAAGCGCGATCTCAGATAGTGGCCCAACTGTTCCGAGGTATCTTGGCAGCACCTGAACAGGGCAGCAGGCTGGCAGCAGTGGCAGCAGCAGCAGATGGTGCTGTGGCAGCATTTGCCAGGGTGCAGGAAGATGGAGGTTGTGCTGCTGCTGCTGCTGGCAGCAGTGCTCTGGAAGTGGATGGGAGGATCAGGAGGTTGCTGCTGCCACCAGCAGCAGCAGCAGCAGCAGGTGCTGTTTATTCTCCATCCACCGTGCACTTCAGGCAGCAGCAGCAGAATGCGGCATATGGGCATCACAACTCACAACAGCAGCAGCAGCAGCAGCAGCGGGTCCCAGGAGTATCCTTGCACGAGCAGCCGGTGCATCTGAGGAACCAGGTGCTGCTCGTGCTGCTTGTCCTTGATGTGTTACATTCTTGGGGTGTAACGTTACACCATGACGCAGCACTGGCAGCAGCACTTCAGGTTTTAAGGTTCTGTTGTGACACAGAGGACGCTCGGGCATCTGGTGAGTAGCTGCAGTTGATGGTTTTCTTCTGTTTTCTCTCCACCCAGCAGTTGCTCAACAGTTGCTCGATCAGCAGTCAAGCAGCAGCAGCAGTCTGAGGGAGATGAGGTGACAGTAGACGTGAATTATTAATAATAAAAATACATTATTTCTAATAATGTAATTAATAATAATAATAATTCAATTATTAAAGTGACAGTCAGATCCACTGCAGCAGCTTCTTCTAGTAGCAGCACGAGTCAGTGCTGGCCAACCCTGAGTGTTATACAACACGTGTACCAACCCCAATCATAGATTATTTTGGTGGAGGGTCTGATGCTATGAAGTGCACTGGACAAGAAGTAATCAACTGTTATATTGTCAGAAGCTGTCTGTGATTTAATTGGGGAAGTGCTGACTGTGAATCAGTGCCGTTGCTGTTGGTTTCTGACAGGATAAGGTGTCAATATTTCTCTATGCAGCCAGCCAGGATGAGCTGATTATATTACAGAAAAAATGTAGCCATGCAGCAAATCATATATCGCACAGTCCTGCTCACAATGCTTGCCCAGCAAAATAACACTTGACATATGTTACAACCTTTGGAGCATCCAGTTGAACGGAATCCAATTCACTCGCATCAACTGACAACTGCTGCTTCTGCTGCTGTACCCGTTCCCACTGCCAGCAGGGTTGCTTGTAGCAGTTTTGCGCTCATCCCTAAACCTCGGCATAAAACCTGGCCGCGCCACACTCCGTGCCATGCTGTCCTGCTGCGCTGACCTGGAGTCAAGTTCTGGCAAAACCCCACTGGGGCTCGCCAGCGGTCTAGGGTTTAGACTCCAGGGCATAGGCGAGGTAGACCTTGAGCAGGTTTTAGCTGCCTGTGATGAAGCTGTGCAGGAGCAGCAGCAGCAGCAGCATCATGAGATGGACAGTGCCAGCAGTCAAGATCTGCAACTACTAGCACAGGATAGACAGCTATCAACCAAACGAGAGGTTCAGCAGGCCGCTGCTGATCTTCTACGGCAGTGGGCATTTAATTCCACGTTTGCGTGGGTTGATGGTGTGCTGACAAACGGTCCCACTTGGGCTCTGAAACAGGAAGCTCAATTGCAGGCTGACCAAGTGTTGAGTGTTGCCAGCAGCCGTGAAGCTGCTGCTGCTGCTGTGGGCTTGTGACGCACAAGGGCTGTGGGCTTGTGGCTGACAAGTTTGGAACAAAAATAGTGTGCACGGGTGATGGCTTTCAGCCTGAAAGTATTGGGTGGCTGTGGCGACAAACACGGGGTGCCACCCCCACGCACCCCTGTGGTGCTAACCCTCGGGCCGTTTGCTCCTCCTATTTACAGGTAATACTTGGTGCAGGACGTCGATGGCAGCTGCCCAGTGGTGGCCCCTGGGCAGCAAGGGCAGCCAAGGCAGGAACAAGCATCATACCCGGGTGGCGCCCCCAACGCATGTCAGCGCAATTGTCATAGCAATTCAACTTGCTGCATGGCTCGATTTCTTCTACACGTGGTCAATAGGCCGAATTGGAGACCGGTCTGCAGAGCCAACCAATACTTTCAGGCTGAAAGCCATCAAACCCTACCGACGCTGTGGCCAGTTTACTGGCGATTTACAGTCAGAAAACACGCATGCAAAGCGGGTTCTCGGGTTTTCAGGCGTGTAAACCAATAGATGACTTTACACCCTGCGTAGACTCGACGGTTCACGGAACCGTTCACGCACATATGCCATACGTGATTGCAACACTTCAAGTCTTCAGGCTGATATGATTTACTGACAAAAAACGCCAATCTGAGTGGAATGTATGCATGAGGTGAACATGTTCTGACTGTACAGCTTGCAATGCCTTAAAGGCTGAGAGTCATAGATGATATGATCCTCTTACCCAGGGTAGTTGTATACTTTTACCAGTAGTACTAGCAACACGCTGCTATACTACGGTACTGAGTGCTGTAAGAGAATTGGGCAGCAGCAAGTTGAAATGCTATGGCAAATCTGCTGACATGCGTTGCGGGCGCATACTGTTGTAGCCAGTACCTGTATACTGGTAGTGGCTACTCCCTCAGGCTCTTGTGAGTTTTATTTTGACATACTCATTATATGGTTTTTACCATGGAAGCAGTGACACATGCACTTCAGTAGGCCGTTACACCAGCGTGCTCTCAGTGGGATTCAGCATACAGCCTTACATATAGGAGTTTTACTCGACTTTACTCTGTCTGAGCACACACCACATCAGCAGTGGTGGCTCACCACTGCCAGGTCACCATTGGCCATGGCTGCACAAACTGCTACACTGTCTCCAGTTGAATTCCATAATAATAGTGTACAACCTCTGATCACTGCAAACATCTGGCCAGATCAATACAATATCTGTCGTCACAGGTCAAGCTGCTCTGCGTGCAGCAGCACGCACCGAAAGCTGCATAATACCCAGCTTGATTGATCACCCATGTCAATTGGCCGAGCTCGGCCCCGGTAGACAGATCACCCAAGCTCCCAGACAGCAACAACCAAGCAGCCGCTGGTGCAACTGCATGACTGCCACCCACAATATATGATACATCTTGGGCATAGATAACGCTAAAAAGCATACGACAGTTGCACCGCATGTGGGCAAGCAACTAGCTTACAGCACATCACACAACCCACACTGACACTTCAAGCTTGGACAAGCATCCTCCTCCTCCTCCCCGTGTCAACCAGTAGTTGAGTCAAGAATGCGTTTTGAGTCTTGGCATCTGAACATCAAGCACAAAAGCTTATTCCACAAGCACCACGACCTTCTGAAAACCATCAATTGCACACAGTCTGCAACAATCTCATACCAACAGCGCTTATCAAGCAATGCAGTCGACAGGACTATGCGGGCCCCGCATGACATGATGTATCCGCACATGAGCCCTGCACATCAGGCATGTGTTGGTCTGACAACACAGAGGAAGACAAATCAAGGACTGAAGCACCGATATCTGCTGCAAGCTGCCTGCATGCGCAGCCTGCAATACCTTCCAATAACTGACAGATTAGCCGCCCTTGCTTAGCACTGCTGTGGTCACATAGGAATGATTCACGAGCACCTTGAGCAGGAGCTGTTGCCAGTTGAATCGGCTGCAGGACTGCTGTGGACATGGCACCTGCTGAAAGCCTTTCATAAGACAGCAGTGCGTATGACATCTGTGTCACCCTAGACCAGTCACATCACCCGAGAACCAGATCATGAGCCTGCAGCGGACATGCAGCAAACTCAAGCCTGATGGGAGCCAATAGCAAGCTCAATGACAGATAAGAAATCATCACTGCACCATGTAGCCCTGGACCGCACAACAAAACATAATAAATAGACCACAACACGATATATACTTAGAGACTTTTGGGTGTCCAGGGACACAGTCACCATACTTAAAAATCACTTTTGTATCGTGCTGCTGCCAAAACAAGTGCAGTGCGGCCCCTGAAACCCTCATAACAGAACCCTGTGCCCCTCAGAAGCATGCATGACTCAAAACACCGTTGCAGGGCGCAGCGCTGCTGACAGACTATCAAGTTGGTAACTAAGCTCCAAGACAGACTCATTCGGCATTGTGTGGGCCCCTCGTATGGTAGAAAGGCACAGCTTGCACCTTTATTGCTGACAATGACACTTTAAGCCCCATGGTATATCGCTGAATCATGCGCCATGCACCACCTTTCCAACCACCAGCAACACAATGCAACTGCTTTACTGGTCAACAGGTCAACTGGTTCCTGAAAAAGCTTGACAAGACAAGGCATGTTTTGTGTTAAAAGGCAGGAATCGTCGTGGGTGCAGCACTCAGAAGTCTTCTACACAAGTTTCTAGGGTTCTGAACAAGACATAGGGTAGGCCGCAAGAGCTACTAGTACTATACTGTGCAAGTATGACAAAGTTATGGACTATGCAGGGCAACCAGGTGAGGCAGCACGGTACCAATGTGCCGCCTTGTGGAGCCTCCTATGCTATGCAGGGCTACTGGGAAAAGCAAAGTGCATATGCTGTTGAGCAGTGTGCAAATGTCAGCATAAAAAGGCCCACTCACAACACCAACAAACACTGGCAGCACAACCGCCCGCACAGCTGGCAGTTTGCCAAACTCAACCAACACAATACAGAATATTGTGCTCAGCCCACGGCACCTCACAATGCACAGCGGGCTGCAAGGTGTTGATTGTCATGCATGCGAGGCGCACGCATAACATGACGCATGGACATGATTGACGCATGGACATGACAGACAGCCCTCATGAGCAATGAGCTCAGGGGCCTGGCATGCAGCAGTCTACCAAGCGCTGACTTTGACATCACATCAGTACTTGGCGGCATGTTGAACGCTATAGTACCAACATGCTTGATCAGGAAAAAACACCACCGAGGCCTCTCAAACTGGCATGTACTTGGTAACACTGTCATGGGCTGAGTCCACAGCATGGCAGAAATCCTGCAAGCAGTAATGGGAGCATTGCAGCAGCTGCTGAGCTCAACCCCGTCTGATGTAAGCTTGACTCAGTCAGAGTCTCACCTGCCGGCTGCAGTACAGCTTAACTTTGACACTCACAGACAAAGTCAACAGCTGACGGCGGCAGATTGACCAGATCAAAGGCTCAGCAGAGTGACATGTTAAATGATCTCGATCAGTCGTGCCCAACACAGTTGGTCTCGAACTGTGGTATTAAAATAATTGCAACATGCTGGAAGGCAAGGGAGAGAGCAGCACAGCATACCAGACAACCAGGTGTGTAGTAGAGCGACAGCCAAGTCATTTGATGAGGAGTTTTGCTGCCTGCAACAATAGTATTCTATACAAAGAAGGAATTTCCTGTGCTACTACCGTATTGCCTGGCCATGAAAAAAAACAAAGGTCAAAGTCAACAGCAAGCCTCTACACTGCAGTATCTGGCAACAAACACAAAGCAAGAACAACATCATGTAAAGCAGCGCTAACCCAGTAACTCTCCTCCTTCACTGTCACTTCACATGGCATGCTCAGAGGTCACAAGTACTGTCGTGATGGACAACGCTACAAACTCCTCAATACTGCGGAAAGCAGTGGGGAATTGCTCACACAAACAAGGGGGCTACACCTCGGGCTACATATCAGGCTACCCGGCATAACATAGCCTGCCTGGCACTGCACACCAGGCGCACGCAGAGGGCTGATACTATCAAGTGCTGTAACAGATATGCAAGGCCAAGCGTCTTGTTCTCAGTGGCTGGCACACAGACGGTTTGAGGGCACCAGAAATCACTCCATCAGCAGTAGTAGCAGCAGCATGGAAAGCACTAAACAAGAAAAACAAGCAGAAATGATTGTAGTATGCTCCATTCAATCTGCGGCCAAAAGGACAGTTTGGAGGTTTATGCAGAAACCGCTTAGTACACAAATATACTCACACAATTCAGCCAGTGTTGCTCAACCGTTGAGTGGCCTTGAACAAACAATGGCCATCAAGAACTCAAAGACAGTGGCAGAGACTCAGAAACAGTAATAAATAGCACACAGCATAACTAAGGAAACAGAGCTGTGGTGACTTCAGCAGACCCTGCTCACAAACCACATGCAAAGCAGCCTTTCTATAAGACAACTGATCAATCCAATGCTGGCTATATAAGGCCAGATATCAGCAAAGGCTGCCCAACCAAAACAGGGGCAATCCTTCAAACTGTGAACAAAAAAGACCCACCAACAAAAGTCAACGTTAATATGCCAAAGGGCTTATTCATTGCCTATAAGCAAAGGCAATACATGCTACCAAGTATGTATTAAATGCACCCCGCTTGTGATGTCAATGATGCAAGCTGGGCAGTTTACCACACTGCTGATAGCAGAAATCTCATCCAACAGGGCGGTGACTGCACACAGCACCCTCAAATACACAGTCAAACCTGGCCATGCACAAGTACAAGCATACAACAGCACACACCAATCAAGGGCATCTATTGTATGGCTGCACACTAACTTAAAAGGACTGCCCATCAATGATAATGCCACGTCGAATCGCCTTGTAATGAGTCATCTGTCGGCTGCCACGACATCAGGGCTTTATGGGGTGTCCTTGCAGTTGTTATAACTACTATCACACATCTGGCAGCAACTGCAGCAGCTCACTCTGAAGCTCCAGCTGCTTCTGCTGCATGTCCAACAGCTGCTGCAACTTCACCTGAAAATGCTGTGTTGCACTGTTGGGCCCCTGAAGCTGCAGATCTGTAGGGACCTGCAGCATGAACGGCTGCTGCTGCTGCTGCTGCAGGGCAGGTGCAGCAAGGAAACTGCCATTGTTGCCAATCAGCACACTGCTGCTACTGCCAACCAGCATGGCATTGCTGCTGCCAGCTTGTAACATGTGGTGTGCTACGGGTCCATTGTCAATGGCATAGCCTGTTAGTCCAGCTTGATCTCTGAGCAGTATGTTATTACTGGTGTCATGTAACATGTTTAAGCCCTGGGGTGGTGACGAACCCAAGCAATCCAAAGTGTTATTTGAGCCACCAACTGGCACGGACGCCGTGAACAGCTGCTGCTGCTGTTGACCCTGGACAAGGAAACTAGGGTGTAGGGCATCGTTCACATTTGTGGTGTAGAGAGGAATCACACAATCAGTCATTGTCCCTGGGAGGACCTGGGCTGCTCCTGCAGCAGACGTTGATAAACCTGCACCACTGTCCATCTGCTGCTTCAGCTGCAGTAGCAACTGCAACTCAGACTGCTTGCCACTTATCTGACTGCACAGCTGCTGCTGAGGCTGCTGCAGGGGCAGGGACAAGGAGCAGTTGGGATTGTTGATGCTGCTGCTGTTGTCAAAACCAGGCTGCAATGCTTGCAGCGGCATAGACTTATTGATACCAACATGCGACAGATCGTCAATGATAGTCAGTCCCTGATTCATGCCATCAATCGGCATCCAAAGGTTGCAGCCGGAGCTGCTGCTACCGCTGGCAAGCAGTGTCGTCCCCACCACAGTGTCCAAACCCGGCGCTGCAGCCAATGTTGCTGCTGCTGCATTGGCCAGGGGACTCTGTCCTGGTAGATTGGTTTCTATGGTATTGCCGATCACCATGAGCTGCTGCTGCTGTTGGTGCTGCTGCAGATCCTGCAGTTGCTGCTGGCGCTGCTGCTGGTGCACCTCCTGCAGCCACTTCTGCTGCTGCTGTGTCAGCTGCTGCTCATTGGGGATGAGGTGCACAGGAGTCACCACACTGTTGTTGCTCAGGTCTCTACTTGGAACCTCAATCACACTGCCGCTGTGATCAAGACTGATCTGCTTATCAGGCCCCATCAAAACCCCAAACACCTGGCCATGAGATTTGAACATAGGCTGGTAAACAGTGCTGCTGCTGCTGGCACTGCTGATAGTGCGGCCCAGGAAGTTCCCGCTGCTGGTCCTGCTGCTGCCGATCTGGCTGCTGTAAGGGCTGTTGGCGTGCTGCAGCTGCAACTGGGCCAGGGCCTTCGCCATATGATCATCACCCGAGGTTGTCAGGCAGGTGGGGGTGGTGGCTGGACCCTGGGCGGTATAGGACCCTCCCCTGGATGATCCCAATTCCTCCCTTGAATTCTGAGGACTGGCCATCAAACTCGACTCACTAGGTGGCACTAAGCTCTGGATGGCGAGTGGCGTGCTACTGGGCAGTACATCCTGGACATGTGCCAGGCGGTCACCCAAGTCCTGGCCTGTCAATGCCTCTGTTGTGGATGATAAAACAGCAGGCCTGACGGACTCAGGCTGGCACCTGACAACTAAACCCTGGCCGATAAGTGCACTGGATCTGTTACTGATAGGGTCCATCACACCTGGGGCATTCGGTGCTGCACCTATGTTCATCTCAACTGAGCTACCATGTCTCAGACCTGCTGATGCGGTGACACTGTTAGTTGCTGCTGGCACTACCGGGGCCTGAAGTGACTTTACAACTGAGCCTGCGCCAGGATCAGCCTGGTTATCAGGGCTGGAACTTTCCATGCGATTTGAACCCCTGCTGCTCTGAGGCCTGGCTGGTGGAGGCGGGGGCTGCTGCTGCTGCTGCTGCTCTGTGAGAGCAGCTGAAGCAGGAGCAGACACACCTCCTGCAGACGATTGTCCAGATGCTGGCCCTGCTGCTGCTGCTGGCAGCGGCGGCGGTGGTGGCGGGGGAGGTGGGGGTTGTGGCAGCCTGGGGGGTGGTGGAGGTGGGGGTGGCGGTGGTGGTGGTGGCTGTGACCACTCCCTCAGTGTGACGGCACTGTTGCTCAGCTGCCTCAAAGGACCACTGCTGCTGCTGCCGCTGCAATTGGGTGATCCAGCGCCACCAAGGCCGCCACGTGCGGATGCGGCAGCAGGTGCCAGGTCATCACCTGCTGCTGTGAAGCTGCGGTTACCGCCCGCAGCAGCTGTTTGCTCCTTGCGCATGCTGCTGCTGCTACTGGACTGCTGTTGACCCACTGCTGGCATCAGGCTGGCTGGGGACTGCTTATCAGGACCATCCAGGCTTGGAGGTGGGGACCTGAGGCCAGGGAAAGAACTGTTCCTTGACCTGGACTGGGGCGATCCACCAAAAGGGCTGGTAACCGGATTCTCCCTTAAAGGTGAGACACCACAAGCGGTGTGCTGCTGCTGTGTGTTGCCAACCTGTGAATATGTTGGGCTGCTACTGCTGGCCCTCAGTCGGTCCATCTGCTGCTCCTGTCGCTTGGCTCTGCCGCTGCTGCTGCTGCCAGCCTGATGTACATGCTGGATGTTCCTGGAACCAGCCCTGCTGAGGGGTGCGTTGTCAGATTCTGACATGTGCTGCCTGACGAGGCTGCTGCCTGCAAGCCTACCAGAACTGCTTCTACTTGCGGCTGCTGCTGAGTTGGTTGCTCCAGTACTTGCAGCACCTGGGCTGCTGCTGGTGGCTGGGGCCTTGCCGACCCTACTGCTGCTGCCGTCACCACAGGCTCTAGGCTGTGGCTGGGCTGCTGACTCAGCAGACGTCCGCCGGGTGGCTTGGCAATGGTGGCCTTCTGCCGCTAGTTCTGCAGACTGCTGCTTGCTGAGGAGTGTCCCTGGGGACAAATGATGTCCACTAGCACCACTGCTACTACTGAGTGAAGAAGCAGCTGCAGTGGTGGTGGTGGTGTGCCCTTGAGGCGAAGGAGCACAATCATCGGTGATTTGGCCTGCGCTTATTTCCCTATCCCCTCCCGAACCTGGACTGTCTGCATGCCGATGCCGGGACTGTTGGTGTGATCCCTGGCCAGCTGCAGAGCTGCTGCTGGTCTTTGACTGGAGATGCGGCTGACTGCTGCAACTGTCCTGCTGTGCCTCTGCCTGAGAGGTAGCATCTGTGCCTTTGGTACCTGCGGTGCTGCTCGCCCGTGTGGCTGATGTGTTCGTATGTTGCTGCCTACGCCTGTTCCGACCAAGCTTCTTCTTGTGTGCGGCCCCTGCTTTCACAAGCGCGCTGCCAGGTATAAATACTCCCGTGCCCTTAGTGACTGTGCCGGTTCGAGCTGGCCACGCTCCTTCTTCCATCATTGAACTGCAACGTTGTCAACCAGCAGGAACATCAGGTTCCACCAGGCACGCGCCAGCCTACAAATGCTTCTACGATACAATTTTTCAAGTGTTCAAGTGCTGTGAAGGGTACGCCTGCACCGCCTTTGCCTATGTGGCCTGGTCCTGATTCTGGTGCGTGAGCAGTTCCAGCAACATGATATCTAGCCCACCAAGCAAGCAATAAAATGGAACATGTATGTTACCTAGCGCTGATTCTGTCGTCTGTTCCTGGTGTAGCCTGTGTGGCGCTCACCAAACGGCACATCCGTTGCGTCGTTTATATATATTTATATATCAAAGTGGCAATGCAGCCTCCAAGCACACAAACCTCTAAGTTAATTTTGAATAGCAATATTGCTTGCATAACCCGCTAACCAAGATGCTGTACGCGAAAGTCCCAACGACGCGCACGCAGAGGCCTTATTATAACCCATAACATATGCAAACGGTGCCACTATGTACTCACGTGTAGCAAGGCTGCCCCCAAGCTAATCAGCATCGGCGCCCGTTAGAGGGTTTGAAAACAGGCTGCCTCCGTACAGAACACCGAGAGACGTCGAACAGGCCGATTCACCGTTTTTCAAGATCACTATACATTATGATACAATTTGATCAACAGGTCAAGGCCTCCCGTTAGCCCGATGCTTGAGCACGTGGCGAGGTTAGCACAAGCATGTGACGTAAGGGCATCTTGCTGGCTTGTGCTTGCGCCCTGCAACGCACGTGAGGGCTGGCGCGCATCTTCCTGACTTGGAGCAAAGTACCGAATCAGTAGGCGGTGGCGTTGCCTGTGATGCGCTGATTGACCATGAAGGTCAGTGAGTCACAGAGTCAGCTGCCTGCCAGGAGCTTAACGGCCGGAACTTCCGTGTAAGTATCTTTCTGTAGCGATCGCCAGCGGTTGTTCAGCCGCTGTAGTAGTCAACGGGCTTCCCTATGAAGCTATTTGGGGTTGCTGCAGCCCAACAGGTATGCATGCTGCAAACTGCGCAGAGCACTGGGATGCGCCCGCGCTGATCAGCCACAAGTAGTTTCACCCTGAAAGTCGCAGAAGGAATAGTCACGACATACTATGGTTTAATATCCTGCAAGAAAACAAATGCTTAAGAATTCAGCATATTGCTTCATAGTGTCACCAACAATAAGCAGACTTCAACTGAACTACTCCTGACCGAGCTGCACTCCAACAAGTACCTATGAGTAAGCATCAACTCAAATCTACGTGAAGGACAACCCTAGCAGTAAGCTACATAGCAACAATATAACACCCCACATTGGCTGCCCTCTGCGACCAGCCCCATTCAAAAGTGCCTCTCGTCGCCTAGCGGTTGTGTTGGCTGCAAGTGAGTTAACCATGCCCACAGGATTTGCTGCTACTTGCAGTGCCGCCTGGCCCCAATTTTGCTGTCCTTTAACACAAGTAGCATCTACACCATCATCAGCCTCCGTAGTTCCAAAGTTCCCAGATAATATGTTGTTCTTCATATAGCATTTGCCCTTAGAGGTGACCACATACTGACACTGCGGTTCAGCAGCACACTGCTGCTTGCAGAACTGTACTGCTGCACTGCCAGCAGTAATTGTGATGTAGTCAACCGTTCGGACTCCGTCTCCAGCAAAGTCATACTGTTTAACGCAGTACATGCCATCAGCATCTGTGGCAACATAGGCATACAGCAGCATACAGCAGCAGGCTGGAGAGTCAACCAACAATACTTGATGGCAGGCAAGCAGGTCGCTCAACAAGCCGGCCATAGTAGTGCACACAGCTGTGAAGCTCCGGTTCCTAAGTGGGAGCTCAGCGCCTTGAGACCCTGGAGAAGGCAGCTCAAATTGGCTGAACAATGTCTGGCTGACTGGACCCTTGCAGGAGCCATTTGTCCTCTCAACTATCCCACAGCTGCTGCAATACAACACCATGTGCACATGCCTGCCCTCTGCTGCTGCATACATGCTTGTCCATAAACCAGTGATAGGATTGCTGCAGGCACCCCGGCACATGTTGTGAGCTGAACATGCAGTCACAAGAATATAGTTGAAAACCCGCAGCCATGCATGGCACCACCATGCTAATACTCAGCATGTTTCCTCTTGAATGCTGTCACTGAAAGTAGCAAGCTTCCCCACATAGCAAACACTGCAAGTCCATGGTAGGAATGTGTAGATCCAGCATACCTGGTTGACCAAAGTTGTTCCAGTCTTGAGTGTTGCCAAAACACAGGCCGTATGTACGTGCATCAGAAGCAGACGAGTTGAACTGCACAAGCAGTGAGAACAAGAATGCATCAAGCAGCAGCAGCAAGAGATAATCCCTGCCATTGCGGTATCAAGGGCGGTGGTAATTCACAACAATTAGGCACAAGGTCTAGCTGCTGCAAGTGGTTGTTTGGGAGCCTGCTGTGGCAATTGCTGCTCAGTGGTAGCTGGCCTGCATGCAGGATTGCAACTGCTTAGAGCCGTGTTACCATACTGCATGCCGCCAGCCAGGGTGGCCTAAGGCCGCGCATGTGCATCGCGTAAGCCATTCAGCACGACCTGGACTGTGGCAACTGGCCAGGAAAGAAAGGAAAGCCGGCTCAATTCATACATCTAGGGTTGCTGGCCCAGTGGTGGCACCGCTGCCAAGCTGTGCCCCTGGGCCAACAACACATCAGCATGCCAGAGACAATATTTTGTTATTTCTATCATCATACTCCCAGCAACGGCTCACATTGATGCTCTTCAGCAGATTGCACTGCCCAGTCTCAGACATGGAGAAGGCTATGCAACTCGGCTTCTGCTCATCACACTTGCTGGCGCACTGAGTGAGACCCTCATCCCCCATTGAAACCTGCATGTGCAGTAGTCACCCAGGAGAAACATGATACTAAAAACACTGCAATCAATATATATATATATATATATATCAAACAAACTACATAATAATGTTTAAATAGAACATAAGAAAAAGATCAATAGATCATCAAAAACAAATAGCACACTGATGAAGCCATTGTGCCAGTGCCCAAATGGCCAAGTGACTATACTCCACATCTGATAGACAGATGATCCTTGTTTGCTTTCAATCGAAAAGGATAGTCGGATGCAAGTGAAGGGGTTTGTGGCAACTGCTGAACACACATTAGGAGGCAGTTCAGCTTCGCAAGCACTGCTGAATCCAATCGCCTCCTGCTGCAGCTTCTGCTGCCGCTGGTGGTGTCATGGTACTAATGACAATAATGTCAATGCTACTAGCACGTGTAAAAGAGCAGGTACAAGAGCAGCAGCAGGCATATCACTCACATTAGTCTTCTTCAAGCTGCTACCCTGCACGCTGTACTGCTTGATGCATTGATACGTCTTTCCAGTGCCGTTCACACCGATCGGCGCAATTGCTGCCACTGCAGGCGTCTCCACCCCGGTATTTATCTCCGGGGATGGCAGTGCATAATCCAACTGGCCACCAAATGTCAACCAGGCATCTTGCCCATTGAAGCAGGTTGAATCAACATCAAGGGACGGTCCAGTTGTGCCATAGAGTCCACCCAGCGCATGCATCTTCAAGTAGCACGTCGCTGTACCGCCCTCAATGGCCGGCTTTTTGATGAGCATGTATTGACAGCCAAAGGTGCTTCTGCAGGTGGTGGCGCAAGTGCTGGGAGTCATTCCAGCAATCTCTGTGGTGGTTGGCTGAGTGGGAGTGTCAGCGTCCCCAGACCCTGCTGGGTCTCCCTTTAGGTCATAGCCCCTCAAGCAGTAAAACCCTGATCCAACCAATGCAGCTGCAGGCAAAGCACAAAATTTATCCCACTGAGTGTCCCCCAGTGAGTGTATGTTTCAAATGGACTAAGGGTTGCTGCTTATGGAAAGCAAAGTGTCAGCTCGTATAGATGTTCATATAGATGCGGAGGCAAGATGTAGGAGAGCAGATGATGTAGCTGAGCTGGCGAGCATGTCATCTCGGAAAGCACAACCACTGCCATGTCAATAGGTGGCTGTGAACTCACAAGGTTCCACACACTTTACACATCAATACAGGCTAGCAGCAAGCTCAAACATACCGCATGAAGTACACTGCTGCATTGCCTCAATTTAGCTGCTATAGACCAATGCTAAAATGCCACACTGCTGGTGCATGCATCAGCCTTCCTGCAAGCCTTACGCCTGGGTCAATATTATGCAACAGCCCTAATGCTAGTCGTCTCTTGCTGCCCCCCTCTCCCCCCCCCCCC